>LBNU01038228.1:138341-148833 GCA_014162995.1 Artemisia annua | reverse complement strand
TTACAAATGTTAGTTATTAGCAGTTAGATTAGTTAGTTAATAACAGTTATTAAGAAAGGACACTCCTGTTGGTTCTTATTGAACCATCTCATCCTTTCATTTACACTGATTCTTTTAATATATATAGATTAGGATTCTGTAATAAATATTGTAACTCTTTCATATTTATAATATCAGATTAAAGGGTTCACCAAATCTCTTGTTTCATTTTTATTGATTTTATGATGATGAGGCATGTTATTGTTTGATCAATTCGATCCTGGAAAACCCTCTCAGAACCTGTGAAACACTTTAGTTTCCCATTTTGTAGCATGTTGTTGATTGACACAGTACAAAGACGCAGCCACATAAATTCAGGTGCAATGAACATTTAGGATAGCAAGATTTAAGCCAAATTTTGCATCCTAATAACCAACTACGTCAGTTTAGTTTAGTTTAGTTTAGTTCTTTTTTTCTTCTCTCCCTTTAGTAATCATGTTTTGTGATCTTTTGGACGACTAATCTAATGGGTTTGCATGAGGCCATTGTCACACATACTCAAACCGGGTAAAGCCCTCGCCTTTTTACTAAAAATAAAGATGAACAATGAATTAGACTCCTAAGAGTTCCAACTTAACTAAATTAAACAAACCTGGAAAATAGATCATCCAAATAGGGTGGCTTTGGAAAGCTTACCGGTGGTCCAAAAAATTGTACCTGAGACGGTGTTGCTAGAGGTACTTCCCACCTACTGAATGCCTAATACATGTCAAGCAGATACTTGAATAACCCAATTTTAAATATTCAACATAATAAAATAGAGAAAATTATGAGACTAGACCAGTCGCTCAACTTCGCTACCTTCCATGGACCAAAAAACTTGATTTTACAAAATTAGACCGAGCGACCAGCAACTTTTTTACTTTTGATAAAAATTCGACAAGTGGCAAAAAAAAGTCGCTTAAAAGTACAAAAAAGTACAAAAGTCGCTTAATTTAGGTACAAAAAGTACAAAAGCAAAAAAAAGTCGCTTACTTTTTTAGCCACTTGTCGAATTTTTATCAAAAGTAAAAAAGTCGCCGGTCGCTCGATCTAGTTGAGGAATAGCAACTTTTTTGGCCCATGGAAGGTAGCGAAGTTGAGCGACTGATCTAGTCTCGTAATTTTCTCAATAAAATATTATTATTACAATTCAAGCAACAGAAACACGTTTAAACAATATCTAATATTTACTGCATCGTGCTTCATTTCAATTGTATAACGGGATTTTCACATGAGTCAAAATGTCAAATTAGTGAAAAAAAAATGTATTTTCAGTTAAAAATATTTATAAATAAATAATAACTATCATGTTCGTCAATTATTATTTTTATTCGCGTTTAAGTTTGCACGACCATGTTAATAACCCATTAAGCATGAAAAGTTTTACTTTACGAAGCATGTTTTCCATGTTAATAAGCCATTGAGCATGAAAAGTTTTACTTTACAGAGCATGTTTCCTAGGTCTCAAGTAGTACATATGTAAAGATAGTAGTGGAAGGGCCTTTCACCGACAACTATCCGACGAAGGATAAAAATCCCAAAATGATCAAAATTAAGAGATGCTGGGATGCACGCAACATTATATCTATCGGTATCTATAAAACGATCGAAAAGAAACGAATTAATTTACCTCCTAGTACGTTGTTTGATTTAATAAGCTCGCCATGGATGAAATTCCAATCTAATAACTCCTGACATTCGAAAGTGGTGCCTCTTTTTCTCTTATTGTTTGATGATCTATTAACAACACAAAAACCAAATTAACTTTCTACTTCATGTTTTCGAAAAGACCAGAGTCCAAGTGTTTATAATCTCACTAAGTGTTTATAATTTCACTGATACAAATATTAAAGCCAAAAGAATACATATATGCCAATACCTTCATATGAGAAAATGTTCATTCTCATTATAATGTCTAAGACATGGTACATTGTTTATTTTTTAAATTTTTACCAAGCGACACAAATCCTCTTCCAACTAGTGCCGATCGAACAATGTCTGAAATCGGATTTTTAATTGGTGTTATCGAGTCTACAGTGTTGCAGTTATATCTATAATCTCTGCTAGTAGATATCAAGATCCAATTTTAATAACTAAATATAAAAATATCAAAATACAAATAGATTACCTCAATTATGATTTTATATATGAAAACCCTTACCGGATTCTTGACAAAATAAATGTGTCCCAATATCTCATCATAAAATTAGATTAATTTTGATATTGGTAGTTTTCGTTGATGCTTGAATTGGGAAAATTTTCTTTTGTGAGAGCCGTATGATATCAGGGTTTTTATTTTGATTTTGAAATCATAGGGGAGCAATCATGATGGGGATGTTTTTTCTTAAATTTTCAAATTAACCCTCCCGTGATTTCAAAGTTTTATTTTTTTTTTACATATTTGACACATATATTTTTTCATAGAATTTGATTGCTGGACGTTTTTTAATAACGTTGACCACATTCATTCTTAATTTTGACTTTCAATTAACCAATCACATCGTTTGATTTTGTCTACGTGGCAAAATCAAGCTTTCTTATTGGCCAAATTTTTTTTCAATGAGAAGGGTTTTGTAAAAACACTTCGAAATGATGTAATTCTTTTATTATATAAAAGATTATTACAGGTTCATATTATTGATACATTGTTTGCCTAATTTTATCTATCCTATTAATTGGACACGGATTTTTTTTAATCATTTTTGTTTTGTCAAACTTTATATTTTTTATTTTATAATTTCAAGTCCGTAGTTTGATAATTGAAACAAAACTATAATAATAATAATAATAATAATAATAATAATAATAATAATAATAATAATAATAATAATAATAATAATAATAATAATAATAATAATAATAATAATAATAATAATAATAATAATAATAATAATAATAATAATAATAATAATAATAATAATAATTTTTAATAGGATTAGTTTTGCTATTGCCAGAGGTGTGGGGGCCCAGTTGGTTTCTCGGCTCCCAACTAATTTCTTGTAAAATCCTATTAATTTTTAATAAAAGTGTTGGATGATAAAATAAAATAAAATAAAATAAAATAATAATAATAATAATAATAATAATAATAAATCAAAAAATAAAGAGAAGTATTAAAATCATTTTAGCAGAGGTTATACTTCTCCAATTATGGCTGTAAACGAACTAAACGTTCAGTGAACATTTCATGAACCGTTCGGTAAAAAGTTCGTTTATGTTCGTTTATTTAGTAAATGAACGAACATGGACATATTTTACGTTTGTTTAGTTAAATGAACGAACATGAACAAAAGTCGCGTCCGTTTATTTATGTTCGTGAACATTCGATTATGCGTTCGTTAACGTTCATTTATTTATTTATGTTTGTATATCATATCTTTTAATTGTATAATTTTAAAAATGGTTTGTTTTAAATAAAACAACACTTATTCAACAATATATTGTGCATAATTTAATAAAGTTTATGTTTGTTTGTCTATGTTTATTTATGTTCGATCGTTATGTTCGTATATCGTTCGTTTAGTGTCTTAATGAACGAGCATAAACGAACATGAATAACCCATTTTCTTAATAAACGAACATGAACAAGAAAATTCGTCCGTTTAAGCGTTCTTGTCCGTTTATTTGTCCGGTTAAAATTAAACGAATGAACATGAACAAGGCTCCATTCGTGTTCGTCCGGTTCGTTTACAGCCCTATCTCCAATTATTATAACCTCTAAAAAATAAAGTGAAAAAGTGTTGACAGATATATATTTATGTCCGAATTCACCTTTTCACGCACTAATAAAATTACTAATGCTCCTCTCTTTTTTTTAACAAAGCAATAATGCCATGGTATAATGCGGTTTTGGGAATCTTGACAAATGGAGTAAGGGCGTTTGGTTTGTTAACAGGAATCACTATGGGTATGGGAATCACTATGTGTTTGTAAACCTATCATGCTTAGTGGGTATGAGATTTGCCTATTTATATAGGTTTTATACCCATACCTCAAAATAAAACCCACCAACCAAACAATTTATTAGGAATGAAATCAATTTCTTCATATTCCAATTCCTATAAACCAAACGCACCCTAAGAGGAAGGTGTGTGGAAACATTTGCTCGGCTTCGTTCCTACGTATCACCCAAAATGGCGTCGCCATTTTGGTACCACTTCACCACCATAGCCCGTCACCATTAGTTGTGTTAGTGCAGTCACGCACGCCGTTTTGCTAATAAATTGAACTTTTTTGACCGTTTGTAGTTTTACCGCTAAATAAATAAATAAACATAAACTTTACCACACTATATAAACTCAATCATATTTACGCACAATACTTACTTTTCCATCATCATTTCTTTACACACTTAACATATTTACTTTCATTTTCACTCACAAAAAAATGTCTCAAAACCCTTCGACCAATCCATTTTTTTTTCCAAAATACTAAATATGTCGCAACAATCGTCATTGTCTAACTCTCCGACACCTTCATCCGGCTATTCGACATCTTCTCAATATCCTCCTTTTGGTACCCAATACTCTATTTCAGTATGCCAAGTATGTCAAATATGTCAACCCCCGATCAAATATATAATCAACACCAAAATAGCATGCTTAACCAACACTTTCAAAATCTTCAACAAAATCCACCTCAATAAACACAACAAAACCAATCGATCCTACAACCAACCAAGCTCTCGTCGTCCAAAGGCTGAAGAAAAAACGAGTCACAAAACGTACCACAATCGACGAACCCGACAGCGAATTCAAATCCGAAGCCGTACGAGCTCATTCTTGTTGGTCGGAGGCTGTCACACCCCTAAAATGTCGTAGCGGAAAGGTAATCCGGGGCGTGATTTTATAGCATAAAGACACAAGATATAAAGAACGACCTCTATATGAGCTATTTTAAAAATATATTATTTGATTCATTAAAACAACATAAAATTTCAATACAACAAGTTCTCAAGTTTCACAGTAATAAAGATAGTTTTTGAAAACCTAATCAAATGACATTAAGTCTATGCAGAAAATCTTCGTGAATGTAACCGCCAATGGCGACTCTAAAATTCCATCCATGCCAAATCAAGCAACTTACGAACCTGAGAAATACATGCTAAAATATCAACATAAAGTTGGTGAGTTCATAGGTTTAAGTATTTGTAAAAGTGGACCACAAGATTTAATGTTTGCTTGACCGGTTCATTCGGTCATGTATGTAAAAATTGCACTAAACTCGTGATACCGAAGCATTAATGTCTGATTGATCAGTGCATTTGGTTATGTATTATGTGCGCGCCTGTAAGTGTCTTGCCAAACACCCAAAGTTTTTCAAATGATACACGTCCGTTTGACTAGTTGGCGCAACCAACCCGGTCGAGGGTGTCAACTGAATAGATCTATTCACAACATTCTTGCTTACAAGTAATTAATGGTTCATGATAAATGCGAACTTCATGGCAATTATGGTAACTTAGGCAAATTCCTAAATGTTTTATGTACTTGTCCATATGTAAAATCAAGCAATGTATTTTCACCTCAAGCATTTCAAAACAAGTATAAACGAGTAAATATGGGGCTATGAAACTCACCTCGAGTAAGTAATGTAACAGGAAAGTATAACGTCAGTTCAACGACAAGTATTCCTAAACGAGGCCTAGAATAATAAGTCGTTTTAGAAACGATGCAACATGTACTAAATGCATATGAGTTTTACAAAGTTTTATCACCCATATATCATTGTAGTGAGGTTTTATGAAGTTACATAGGTCAAAAGTTTAAGAAAAATGAATTAAACGCGTTCACGATTCAAAACTTTAAAACAAAAGTTGATTGATTTTAAACCGACTTTGAATGAACGTATCTCTTTCGTTTCTAGCTTGTTTTTATCAGTTCAAGTCTATAAAAGTAGGTGAATATGTATACTTTCAATATATTAAGGCCTCGATTCACGAAAACATTTAGATATAGTTTTATACTCAAATACATTTGGACATATTGTACAACTTTTCAGAAAGTTTTCCCGACTTCGTCGGGCTATATCTCACTTGTTTTCTAATGAATCAATTGATTCCAAAGCCTAAGTTGAGCCTTTTTTTTAGTCTACTTTTCAAAAATGTACACCACTTATTTTAGGTTTACACCATTTATTCTATAAAATTAAAAATACTCACGTGTACCAAAGCTGTAATTTCTCAGAAATCATTACCCGACTTGATTTGGTCATATCTCCTTCGTTATTTAACCTTACGACTCGAACCAACTTGCTACTGTAAGTTAAATTCTCTTATACAAATTTTCAAAAGTCTAAACATGCCAAATTGCTCCTAAGGTAGTGATTTATATGCTCGATGTTTGGAACTGAGTTTTTGGTCAGTTTTGACAACCGATTCCATATCACTTGTTAAAAATACTAAATCAACTCAAAAAATTATGAAATTCGCCGAGGAACTACCTAAGACATGTATTTAAGTGTGTACCAAAGGGCTTTGCCCAGAAAATTCCTAAAGTGATTTTTTATTAAGAAGTTGTCGACTTATAATCAAAGACAGATTTTAGGGTTTTCTCACTTAACTTTAAATTCAATTTCAACACACAAGGCATATATAGGGGATATAAAAGCAACATGAGATGATATATAAGTATGAAATGATGTGTAAAATGAGTCGAGGGATGCTTACAAAGTATTGGTGATGATTAGTGGTCAAAAACACAAAGAACACTTATAAAAACCCAAGATTAAGACTCCAAAACCCTTGCTTTCAAACCAACCCTTAATCTAACACTTAACCAAATGAACTAAGAACTAAAATACCCTTGTATTCGCCTCCTCTAGCTGCCGTTTTTACTAGAGAAAAGAATGAGAGAGTTGTGTGCTTTGGTGAGTGAAAGATGAAGGGTTAGGTGTTGGGTTTATATAGAAACAATTAAGGTAAAGTTTAAATCTCATTCCCAAGCATTTTGCTTTTGCCACAACAAAAATAGATTGTGTGTTTTGATCCTTGTGTGTCGTGTATTTGATAGCAAAGGAAGAAATCAAAAGGGCTTTTTGAATGGTTCAAAGTCACAAGGGTACTTATGGTTCCACACTAAATATAAATTAGGCATATGTTGTATTCAAGACAAAAGTGATTCGATGGGGTTTCCTCTATTGTTTGAGCGGCAAAGCGTGATGGGGGAGGGAAGATTTTTGTAGTTTTTGGTGTTATAAGTGTAAGTATGTATAATTTGGAAATGTGGTGACTAATGCGTGCATGCATGAGTGTAAATGTGATTAAGGTAAAGTTTAAATCTCATTTCCAAGCATCTTGCTTTTGCCACAACAAAAATAGATTGTGTGTTTTGATCCTTTTGTGTCGTGTATTTGATAGCAAAGGAAGGAATCAAAAGGGCTTGTTGAATGGTTCAAAGTCACAAGGGTACTTATGGTTCCACACTAAATATAAATTAGGCATATGTTGTATTCAAGACAAAAGTGATTCGATGGGGTTTCCTCTATTGTTTGAGCGGCAAAGCGTGATGGGGGAGGGAAGATTTTTGTAGTTTTTGGTGTTATAAGTGTAAGTATGTATAATTTGGAAATGTGGTGACTAATGCGTGCATGCATGAGTGTAAATGTGATTAAGGTAAAGTTTAAATCTCATTTCCAAGCATCTTGCTTTTGCCACAACAAAAATAGATTGTGTGTTTTGATCCTTTTGTGTCGTGTATTTGATAGCAAAGGAAGGAATCAAAAGGGCTTGTTGAATGGTTCAAAGTCACAAGGGTACTTATGGTTCCACACTAAATATAAATTAGGCATATGTTGTATTCAAGACAAAAGTGATTCGATGGGGTTTCCTCTATTGTTTGAGCGGCAAAGCGTGATGGGGGAGGGAAGATTTTTGTAGTTTTTGGTGTTATAAGTGTATAGTTAAGTGTAAGTATGTATAATTTGGAAATGTGGTGACTAATGCGTACATGCACGAGTGTAAATGTGAAACGTAGACGTTTTAAGTGAAACTTATAAAACCAAATGCGTAGACTTATAAAAAATGCTTGTAAAAGTCATATTGTACTAGTTTGATTTAGACTAAACGTAGTCAAGTGCCGGTTTACGTTTAAAGTTGTTTTTTGGTTTACGCGATTTAACCTAACGGTAATACGTTTAAGTAAATATTCAAATGTTCAATGTAAATTGTTTTGGGTTTATAGACAAGTAATGACCTGGAAAATACGAGTTGTCATAGAGGTGGAGGAAACTTTATTAGCCACGTGTTATGTTGCCATTTCCAAGGATTAACAAGTTGGAAATGACCAAAAGGACGATTCGTTTTGGAAAAGGGTTCTTGCCATGTTCAACGGACAATCTCATCACAAACATACCAAGGATATATTGACGGGAAAGTGGGCAACTATGAACCCTAATTGTAAAAGGTTCAACGTTATCTACAAATGTTTAAGACGTGTGGGTAACAGTGGGGAAATGAGGGTGATCTTATGAGGCGTGCTCGGCAAGCATATCGTGAAGAGTCCTAATCGGGAAATAAAAAGTTTATTCAAGACGGGTCTTGGTCGGTAATGAAAGAACACCACAAGTGGGATTCACCCGAAGCGGTCAACCCGGTTGATCTCACCGGACATGCTGAGCTATTCGGCACTTATCCAAAACCACGACCCCCAGGAAAGGAAAAACGTTCCTAAAAAAACAAGATCGGAAAGCTCGTCGAGCACCGTTGGAAGTAACCCACCGGAATTTGCGGGCATGATGCAAAATGAGTTGCGACTTAACCGAGAATCCGCTAAGGCGACGTATGAGACGGTGAGGAAAACATAGGAGGTCATAATAAAAATGAAAGAATTGAAGTTTCTCAATATGCCAACCGACCCCTTTGCCACCAGAGTGAGCAAGGTTCATCGAATGGCCAAAAGATGAAATAATAAAGAAACACCATCAACAACAAAATTACCCCGATTAGTATTGTCTTTTTTAAAGTTTCGTACGTGTTTTTATTCGTAACCTTTTTTTTGTTTTGTAATGTATTTTCTTATTTCGTATTGTATTTTTATTTTATGAACGAATATTTAGTTTGTGTGAAAAAAAAAATTATGTGGGGCTCAAAAATGTGAAACGGCACACAAACGGCATGTGAAATGAGTGAGCTGTATTTTTTATGGGTAAATGTGAAATTGTAAAAACCTGACATGGCGCTGATTTAACGCAAATGGCCGTGTAAAGGCATAATATCACATTATCACACCCCTCTCCTCTTACCAAGGAAAGAAAAAGATAAAAGGTGATGTTTGCAATGACTATAAATAAATAGAAAATGACGTAAAAGAATAAAATTCATTCATTTTAACAAATCAGAGTATGGTTGCCTCTCAGTCAACGCATTGCAGATCTCAAAAATCATGTTCTCCATCGATCTAATCGTAACAGGTAACTACAGTAACTAATTAACTATTCTAAACTTTCTTTTGCACGTTGCATCTGTTACCAATATATATCATGACCAACTTCATTTCTAGATGAATTTTATTCACTCGGTCCTATATTAATAGTTCAAGTTTTCTTGTCGGATGTCTCAATTTAATTGTCCATGTTGGAAAATTGTTTTCACTAACTTTGGACATAGATTACTATCAGTAAATATAGTTTTTATGGTTAAAGTCTTATATTGTTACACAATGCTTGTTTGGCAACTAGCAACTAGGATTCCTAATTTTTCTAAACGCTCCAACTCAAAATGCTACTTCTAATAGCATTTACTAGCAACTTTTTTTTTTCAGTTATTAGTTATAGCCATACAACTATGTTACTTAATGACTTAATGTTTTATCAAAACAAACAGCTGGTTTAGGTTGCTTTATTTTCGTCATACATACCCTTGTTAACTTTCATTTTTTAACCAATTAGAAGAATTTTAAAAAGTAAAGGTAATCTTATTGTTTGCGTGACTTATGTAAAAGTGTGACACATTCACAGTGGACGCCTATTATGAAAAGTAGAGAGTAATGTATATCTTAGCAAATTTAGGTTTTGGGTACTTAAAAATCTTTTTGTGAAAGGTATCTAAGTCGGTAGTTTGTTTTATACATTGTGTTTTCTACTTTTCTAACAGGCTTAGTGGTCATACTAAGTCGTTAACAAATTTGAAATACGATAATACATCACATTAACAAGTCATTTCAGGAATTTATGACCGTTAGCCTCATTAGAATAGTCTTAATTGAGAAATGAGTAAACTTCAAAATACATCCCTGTGGTTTGCCCCATTTCGCACCATACATCCCTCTTGAAAAAGTTGCAACAAATACATCACTCCGTTAGTAAAAGTTAACCATTATACATCCAAGAGGACGAACGATGCAAATTTTATGCTGTTAACTTGGACACGTGGCAGTTAAGTAAGGGTATATCTATCTTTTTATCTTTCCCTTCTCCTTCACCACTCTTTTTCTACCCATTTCAGTCAAACCAACTAAAAAACCCAAATCAAAAA
>LBNU01038228.1:67642-138278 GCA_014162995.1 Artemisia annua | reverse complement strand
TTTTTTTTTTTTTTTTTTTTTTTTTTTTTTTTTTTTTTTAAAATTTTTTTTTTTTTTTTTTTTTTTTTTTTTTTTTTTTTTTTTTTTTTTTTTTTTTTTTTTTTTTACAGTTATTAGTTATAGCCAAACATACCCTTGTTAACTTTCATTTTTTAACCAATTAGAAGAATTTTACAAAGTAAAGGTAATCTTATTGTTTGCGTGACTTATGTAAAAGTGTATGACACAATCACAGTGGACGCCTATTATGAAAAGTAGAGAGTAATGTATATCTTAGCAAATTTAGGTTTTGGGCACTTAAAAATCTTTTTGCGAAAGGTATCTAAGTCGGTAGTTTGTTTTATAGATTGTGTTTTCTACTTTTCTAACAGGCTTAGTGGTCATACTAAGTCGTTAACAAATTTGAAATGCGATAATACATCACATTAACAAGTTATTTCAGGAATTTATGACCGTTAGCCTCATTAGATTAGTCTTAATTGAGAAATTTAGTTAAGTACGCAAAAGTTGAAGTTGCATAAACTATGATACATTTTTATGCCATTTGCCCTTTTTTTTATATTAGTTACCTTCGTGGCATACAATAATGGTTCGGGCTTCAAAATTTGCATTTCATGGTTGGCGGTTAGAAATTATCTTGCACATAATGGACTGTGATTTACATCTCTGAGGAAACTTTCATATTATAACCAAGTATGTATGTGTAATGTCACGAATATCGGAATATGTGACCCTGCACAGGACACTTGAAGGGTGTTCATATTGGATAAGTCTTTTAGATCAATTTTACAAGTGATAGATTGCCAATTATGTTGAAGTATAATGCATATCAGAATATCAAATCTCCGTTTTATACCTGCAATTGTCAAAACAAACTACTGATATAAATTACTGATAAATGTGCAGTTCAATTTAATAACGATGAGGGGATCAGCACATATGCTGTATGTTTTTATAGGTCTTGCCGTTATTTTACTTGTAGTAGATAGATCACAGGGGGATCCTAGATCTCAAATCATTAGTTTAACTTGTCAGCGGCAGCTTGAAAACAATGATACCACATTCATTCCAAACTTTGTCGAATCAGTGGAGAAAATTGTCACCCAAATACGAACTTCACATGGTGGAACAGCAGTTACAGACGGTACTTATGTTCTTGCTGAATGCTTTGGTGATCTATCTACGGATGACTGTTATGCATGCAATACAAAAGCACGTGCAAATCTTCCCACTTGCTTTCCTAACAAAGGGGCCCAAATTTTTCTTGATGGTTGCTTTATGAGAACACAGGATTACAATTTCTTTCAAGAGTATAGAGGATCAAACGACACTGCAATTTGTGGGAATATAACAAGTAGTCGTGTTTTTGAAGATTCAGTGAGGGAGACCATTTCGGATGTGGTGAGGGTTGCACCAAAGAAAAAGCACTATTTTGCTAGAGATGCTATACTGTCTGATACAGCAAATGAGTCTGTTTATGTGCTGGCTGACTGTTGGGACACGTTGAATGAAAGTTCTTGTACAGAGTGTTTGAACAGTGCGTTTGAATCAATGGTGAAATGCTTCCCATGGTCGGAGGGACGTGCACTTCACACCGGATGTTTTATTAGGTATTCCAATACAGAATTTCTCAACCCTAAGCCAACTCGGGGAAAAAATGTAGGTAGGTAACTCATGCTGTTTAATGCATTCAGATGATAGTTACAGCTTCTGGTTGGTTGAACCGTTTGTCATGTGTACCATTTGCAGGGAAAACAGTGGCTCTTGTAATTAGTGTTTGTGTCATTGCCATACTATTACTTGCAAGTGTTATCATTTGTTATGCATGGAAGCGCAGAAGTAAATTAAAAAGAGAACAGGGTATGAGTTTCGCTTGGCATCCTAAAAGTTTTGCAATGTTTTAACTTCCTTACAAATATCCTATTAGGTTCTAAAGACGCAAACTTGTTATCCTATTAGGTTCTGATGACACAAATTTGTTGGAGCTCGTTAAAAGTAGTAGCTTGAACTTCAAATACTCCACGATTGAAAAAGCCACAAGGTATTTTAGTGAGGCCAATAAACTTGGGCAAGGGGGTTTCGGAAGTGTATACAAGGTAGTCAACCATTGTTTCTTTGGAGTCAACTTCATCAGTTTATGTTTTTGTATATACATATTTTTTAAATTGAATGACTGACTTCGCACAGGGAGTTCTTCAAGATGGACGAGAGGTTGCTGTCAAGAGACTCTTCTTCAACCACCGACATAGAGCAGCGGACTTCTATAACGAAGTCAACATCATTAGTAGTGTTGACCATCCAAATCTGGTGAAACTTGTGGGGTTCAGCTGTTTAGGGCCTGATAGTATTCTTATTTATGAATATCTACCAAACAAGAGTCTCGATCAGTTCATATTTGGTAAGTATAATGAATTCCTAATTTCAGCAAAACTCAAGTTAACAGTAAGAGGTGGTCTTTTCGACCCATTTACTTATGAACGGTTCGATTAGGTTATGTTTTATCTTAAATGGGTAAGTTTTGAAAATTTTAGCTAAAAAATTGGATGCGCCAAATGGTTGAAATTCACTTAATGCATACAACCTCCTATATCATTATGTTAACAGAATGTATTATTGAAATAATATAGTGATATGCACCACTAGGGACCACTTAAGATCCATTAATGGATTGACCAAACAGTCAGGTGAATTGAGATAGGAAGGAAGAACAATTCACGAAAACAGCTTGATATCAATTTGATATGAACCTTCCCCACACTCGGTTCGCATCGTTTATAAGCTAAGTGTAGAACTCACTCCAATAAGCTAGCTTAAAGGAGGAGGGGACACCTAGACATTATAAACACCAGCCAATCCCATACTTGGCCGATGTGGGATCATAACATATAGTTTACAAAATCTTATTTAGCACAATATCACCTATGAATAAGGTTCTGCATTGCAAAATAACTGGTTGATAAAAGTGGAATATTTTTTATGATCTTGTACAGATGCAGTTAAAGGTAAGGAACTAAACTGGGAAAAAAGATTTGATATTATCGTTGGGACAGCAGAAGGTTTAGTGTACCTCCATGAAAACAGTAAAACGAGGATCATTCACAGGGATATCAAAGCTGCTAATATCTTGTTGGATTCGGGGCTTCATGCTAAAATAGCTGATTTTGGGTTAGCCCGGTCTTATGAAGAAGATAAAAATCACATTAGCACTGGGATTGCAGGAACTCTGTAAGCACTTAATTATGTTTTCTTGGTTTCCGTTTTTATTCCTACACTCGATAACTAATTTTTATCCATTTATAATACTGCAGTGGTTATATGGCTCCGGAATATATAGTTCATGGTCAGTTAACTGAAAAAGTGGATGTATATAGCTTTGGCGTGCTTATTCTCGAGATGGTTACTGGAAAGCCAAACAGAACCATATACACATCAGACGATACTCGCAACTTGCTTTCAATTGTAAGTATCTTTTTTTCCCAGGGTTTTCTATAGATAAACAAGTACTTTTGTTTAAAACACCTTTTAATGGTATAAAACAGGTCTGGGAGCATTTTAAAAATGGGTCAGTGGAGGAGCTTTTCGACCCAAACTTAATGTTGCATAATGACGCTGATGACAACATCAAGAAGGATATACAGAGTGTGGTACATATAGGATTTCTTTGCACCCAAGAGATACCATCACTTAGACCAACCATGTCTATGGCCTTACAAATGTTATCTAATAATATTAAACCCCTACCTTATCCTACAAATCCACCCTTTATATATCAAAACGACTTGCAATTCAAAGATTTTAGTGCAGCCTATGCTTCAGTTTCCACTGTTTCTCACTCTTCTTTCGATCCAAGGTAGATGCTAGTTCTAAAAGTTGTGCCTGGATCAAAGTTACCAAATTGATGCCAAAAAGCTTAGAATTTTCTAGCTTTTTATGTATAAGAGATTTAGTATGCTTGTAAATATGTGAATGGAATCAGAGTCATCATACTTGATATTCTTTTGAACGTGAATGAGTTGTAATTATGCTCGGATCAAGGACAATATGTAGCTTCCCGTGGTTCACATTTCGATTCAATTGTAGTGTAGAACAATACAGTGAACTTATAATATTCAAAAGTCTTTAAAGCACAAGTAACGTTGTTTCAAGAGATTTTTGACTTTTTGGGCAAAACACCAGTGGTCCATGACAATAAGACTAGATGTAACAATAACCTAATACATCGTCATCACCTCAGGTTTACCTCAACTTTCACTCCTTCACCAAATCAACATCAAACAGTTGTAGTAGTGACCGTCAAACCAATCACAAAAACATACATCACTTGGTATAAACGTACCTCACACTACTAACCACACAACAACAAAATTTTCGTTTACTCGTCCGGATGATCAAACCACCTCGACTTTTTCCCCTTCACGGTGCACGTCCGCAACCACAAAGACACGTCGACATTGCTCCTTCACGCGTAATGGTTTGCTTTATTACGTCTAGTCTAAAAAAGCTTATAACCTAATTCATAATATGAAAACTGATTTAATAAATAAATAAATAAATAAATAAATAAATAATAATAATAATAATAATAATAATAATAATAATAATAATAATAATAATAATAATAATAATAATAATAATAATAAAGAAAAAAAAAAGAAAAACATATAAGTATTAGTCCTTTTAAAAAATGGTACACGTATATTCAGTTGCAACATCAAATACACACAACATTGGTATTATAAAATACGAAAGTGGCAACCAATTCTTAGCACTAAAGTGAGTTACGCTAATAATAATTGTTGAACAGATGTACCTAGGGGTGATCAACAGTCCAAAACCGGACCGAGACCGAACTAGCCCAAAACTTTAGGCAGAGGACCGGACCGAATGTATTCGGTCTGGTCCGGGTTGGTTCGTTCCGGCCATTCGGTTGGTCCGGTCCAAGAAGGCATAACAGTCGGGGTTTACATAAGACCGGTCCGGTCCAGACCGGACCGCTGATCCTTCGGTTCGGTCGGTCCTCTCGATCTCGGTCAGTTTTGGGTCTGCGATGCTCAACCCTAGATGTACCTACAAGACATAACTATTTATGTTTGTCTAAAAAAATGTCTAATTTTTAAATATAAATAGTAATTATGATTATATGTTACTTTTATATTCAAAACTTGCATTAACTGCTCAATTTTAATTTCTAAATAAGTGTAAAGGTAAAAATGATTATTTATCAATCAAAACTTGCAGTACTTACACATATCATAAATTGTTTATTGTTGTTTGTGGACACTCTTTTCAGGACGAACGGAATATTTGACAACTTTAACATTCTAAAGTTATTTATATGCAATTATAACACTTTCTAACGCATACAATTTTCAACAGTAAGAGTATAGTGTCAAAAGTATACACAACCACCGCTATTTGCAGGTACTTAACTATTATTTATTCAGTTCAGATAAACTAACACAATCTATTTAGTGATATCTAAATAACCGGAAGTAACAGGCGTTCTTCCTATCTCATTTCACTCCTTATGTAAAGACACACAAATCGTAAAAATTATGATGATCTACACATGAATATAATTATAACCAAAACCAAATAACAATTACTTTCGACTTTCAAGTTCCAAAACACTTCATCCATTTTGATATTATTCACTTGTTATTTTAGGATGTCTTGAAAAAATTGTCACTACAAAAAGTAATAGCGAAAATTGTTTAAGTTTACCATATTATCCATAATCAAAATTATTATTTGTCAAATTAAATGAGAACATTAATTAATTATCAAAAGATAAACATGTCTTTTTTTTACTCTTAAAACAAATACTACGTACAAACCAATAATAAATGCATTTATTAAGTCATGTATTATTGTCTCGTGGACAGAATTTTAAGATAGAAGGAGTAATTAAAAAACATTTAAAACCCAAAACCCTTTTCAACAACAAGAAAAATAAAATCAATTGTTACATACCATTACATCATCATCTATACTACATATCTTTTATATAATAAAAGAATTACATTATTTCGGAGTTTTTTTGACAAAACAATCTTAGTGGAAAAAAAATTGGGTCAATAGGAAATCTCGATTTTGACACATAGGCGAAATCGAGCAATATGATTGGCCAATAAAAAGTCAAGGTTGAATTGATTTTGGTCAAACTTTAATAAATTTGGTGGAGAATTTGATTGAAAAAAAATAAAAAAAAAAAAATAAAAAAAATATAGGTGTCAAATTTATGAAAATAAAAACTTAAAAAAAGATGAGGTAATTAATAAAACATTAGTGGTTGAATTTTAAATATATTATATGGAGTTAAGTGTAAAATTATAAATCTCCATGTATTTTTATAACTTTAGATAATAAACAAATAAACCCTTATACTTTATACCCCCTACACTTTATAATATGAACTTTGTTTACAATTAAATGAGTATTAAACTTAGAAAATTTTATAAATATACGAATTAGTTTTAATAAACATTAAATACTTTTAAAATAAATATTAGTTTTAAACTTTCATTTATTAAAATATCTTTTTAATATATACGTTAAATATAAATAAGAACTTATGTTATCCTATTTTAAAGTTTAATCTATACGTACACGGGTTTGAATATTAAATACAGGAAAAACTACTCCAGCTGGACTTTGGCTACAATTCGAAAGTCTTTATATGACGAAGTCTCATACAAACCGGTTGTATATGAAACAACGCTTATATACTCTCCGGATGAAAGATGGTTCACTGAACGATCACATCAATGAATTCAATAAAATAATAAACACATATATATCCAATAGATACGATAAATAAACGAAGGAACAATGAACATAACACTAATTAATTCATAACTAGGCTAACACTAAAGGTGTTTAGCCGAACATATTGTAAATTACAGCAATACTAAAGATTAAAACTGAAAAAGGAATAAACATAGTGTTTGATACAATTACTCTATGTCGATCTATCGTTAATGACATTTGGTTGTGGATTCTCCCTTGAAAAACTCTTCAATCTTGCTAGAAAATGACTTGAATGGAACCTTAGACATTTCTTCAACTGAGATGTGGAATATGATTTGTGTTTTCTGAATGAATTAAGGTTTGTATTTATAGTTTTCCTGGCCTTGACATAGATACGGCGTAACCCTAAGTTAGGTGTTACGCCGTATATGCTCTCGGTAAATATTTCTTCATAGCTTCATGCTTGATTACAGCGCAGCTGAATCGTTCCTATTATGCCGGATATACCCAAATGGTTGAATATTCCAGACTTTGACGTCATTATGGCGCAGAGGTTAAGTGACCATTACAGAGCATCACCTTTCATTAACTTTTGTGTCTTTGGTTACGGCGTATCTTATATGTATAAGTTATGTCGTATGATGAGATTACGCCGTATGTCTTCTTGACTTTACTTTGCTTTGACGGCTTTGATTAGAGATACGATGCAGGTAAAGGATATCATATACGCCTCATATATCAACTGTTCCGGCATTTTCTCGTTTCTAAATGATTAGCTTCTCAATTCCGCATCTCCCCGCTCAATGCTCAGATAAATCCTATAAAACAAATAGGAAACAATTAAGTATCTAAATCTTATATAAATACAAGAAATAGGAGCATAATATAAGGGAATTTGATAAAGAAAAGTATAAGCTATTTGATGTTATCAACGTCAACGAAGTTTTTTCACCGATAGTAAAGCATAGCTCTATTTGTCTGTTACTTACCATGGTTGCTTTACTCGATATGGATTTGCAACAAATAGACGTCAAGACGATATTTTTGCATGGTGAGTTGGAAGAGCAGATGTATATGTGCCAACCAGAGGGGTTCGTGATTTAAGGAAAGAAAGACCATGCATGTCTATTGAAGAAGTCGTTATACGGCTTGAAGCAATCACCTCGACAATGGTATAAAAGGTTTGACATATTCATGACTAGCAAAGGTTACTCAACGAGTAATTATGATAGTTGTGTTTATCATAAGTTTCCAGATGGGTCGTATGTTTACTTGTTATATATGGATGATATGTTGATTGCTTCTAAAACCATGTCAGAGATCGATCTAAAAGCTCAACTCAAAAGTGAGTTTGAGATGAAAGATTTGGGTGCAGCTAAGAAGATACTAGGAATGGAAATTATAAGAGAAACGCGAAGGAAGATTGTATTTGTCGCAAAAGAAATACATAAAAAAAGGTACTTCAGCGCTTTGGGATGCACAACTCCAAACCGGTTAGTGTTCCACTTGCTGCACATTTCAAACTATCATCAGCGTTGTCACCCGATACTTAGCAGGAGGTAGAGTACATGTCACTGTTCCATATGCTAGTGCCGTTGGTAGCATCATGTATGCTATGGTGTGTACTAGACCATATATCGCACGGGCTATAAGCGTAGTAAGTATAGGGAAAGCTCATTGGGAAGCAGTGCAATGGATTCTTAGGTACCTCATGGGAACAACAGATTTCAGCCTGGTATATGATAGCAATGGTAACACACATGTTACCGGATATGTTGATTCTGATTTTGTAGGTGATTTGGATCGAAGAAGGTCTTTGACAGGGTATGTTTTCATGCTCGGCGGATGTGCTATTAGTTGGAAAGAAACACTGCAGTCAAAAGTTGCTTTGCCTACCACTGAAGCAATTTGGTTGAAAGGCTTGGTTGGTGATCTTGGAATGCAACAAGATCATACTGTGGTGCATTGTGATAGTCAGAGTGCCATACACTTGTCCAGAAACCAAGTGTATCATGAAAGAACCAAGCATATTGATGTACGGTATCACTTTATTCGAGAAGTCATATCTGAAGGGGTTATTAATGTGAGAAAGATTCGTATCGCAGATAATCGAGCGGATATGTTGACTAAGCCGGTTACTACAAACAAGTTCGAGCATTGCTTTTGGCATTTGTGAAATATAAAATGATGGTCCCTATAGGGCTGCTTCGAAGCAGAGGTTGAGAACTGATAGCAAAGAAATGGAATGTTCGTCAAGGAGGAGATTTGTTGAACAAATGTACCTACAAGACATAGCTCACCATAGGTGGCATAACCCACTTTGAATAAAATGGTTTCATATGCATAGTCCAACTATTTACTAGTTGACTCAATTGCATTTCCTTTGTGTTAGTCAAGAAAGTGAGGTTGCTCAAGAAATGGCTATGTGGCTGCTAACTATCGTTCATATTCACACATGGGTTTTCATACTCTATCTTTCACTATAAAAGGTGATGGAGCTGAGCTTCATTCGACATCCAAAACATTAACAAACACACTTGTTTGTTGAAAGAATAGTGATAGTATCTTGTAGAGAGAAATAGAGTGGTATAGAATTGTTATATAAAATTCTATACGAGTGAGCTTTTGAGGGGATGTATAAAATTTGGTGAGTGTCCAAAATACTTTCAAGAGTGTTTCTCGGAGTCTAGATTTTAAGCGATACACTGTGTAACCTCGGTACTCCATATTTGCTAGTGAAATTCCAGTCTCGCTTCCTCCCGTTGACTTAGATGATTGCCGAACCACGTTAAGTCCTTGTGTCTTTATTTATTGCGCAATTGTTCTATTTAATTACTTGTCTCGAAAGTACGTTAATCACAACAATAACAAATAATGATATGATTGGAATAAAAAGTTCCGGTAGTCAAGTGTGTTTACCCATAACAGTCAAATGAATATGTTGTCGTGGGTCAAATGATCTAGGAATAGTCAATAATGTTTTCAATGGTTTGGAACTTTGGATGATGTCTATCAATTTACTCAAGAAAGAAACCCTATTAAAAAGTTCTATTCCATTTTTTTTTTAGTATAATTAACATGTTTATGGTCCAAATTTACTTGTAAATAAGATAAATATATTATTTTGAGGTTTAGGTTTGGTAAATATCAAATTGACATGTTTATAGTCCAAATTTGCATGTGAATTCCATAAGATACTGGTATTTGGTCAAAAGAGAGGAGAAAAACAAGTGAATTACTCAAACTAGTTTTTTGTCAAAGTGGCGACTCTCTGGTTAACACGTGTATATCATGGCTCAGTTGGCTCATTTCATATCTCAAACTCGTCTTCTAGACTTCTTCCATTTTTTTTACCTCGTTTTCGACTCGATATTGCGAGCTCACTGATCCCAAGGCGACTACCCTTTTGGATAGCCCAGAGTCGGTGCAGGTGAACCTCCGGAGTCTTCGATTTTTAAGCAAACTATGACTGTTTAGTTCTACTCAATAAGGTAACAATCCTGGTTTTTTTATAGTTGATAGAATTACTGATTATTTAATACTTTGATTCATTATTGTGTTCTATCATTGTATTTTTGCTCTACAAGTTTTCTCCATGAAGTAATTTAGTACTACTATTAGCATCTAATGTTCTGTACCATGCATAGTTGCATACATGCTAACTGCTAAGTGCTAACGTACATAACTTAGAGGTTCATACGAAAACTAATGCACTGTGTGTGCTTAATGTTTCACCGGAACTTTACACTATGGGTTCAAGCGAGAACCAATGACATAACCTGATAACTCACTTGTGACCTTGTGCACATGTGCATTGGTATTTGGTTCTGGTATGAACCTTTCCCTAACTTGATATAATGATATGTATGCATCTGTCCATGTGCATATACATAGTAGACTTGGTTGAGTGTTTTTATATCCATCTGTATTGCAATTAGTCTTTTAGATTGATTTTACAAGTCATACATAACCAAGTAACAAATATCTGTTTATGTATGCAATTATTTAATTTATTGTGTAATTGTTGTTGAACAGATCCTAAAACAGCTGATATATAAACTTGGAAATAGTCACTAACACGTTTAACATGGAAACATGTGCAAGGACAGTTTAATCGACATGAAGGGATCATCGCACAGACCTTCTGTTTCTATCAGGCTTATCATCATTCTACTTATAGTAGATAGATTACGAGGGGATCCCCGCTCACAAGTCATTAGTTTAACCTGTAAATATCATAACCATGAATACCTATCGATTCCATACTTTGTCGAATCAATGGAGCAAGTTAGCACCCAATTGCGAATTTCACACAGTGGAACAGCAGTTACAGGCATAGGACCTGACAGAGCTTATGTACTTGCTGAATGCTATGGTGATCTTTCAACAAATGACTGTATCTTATGCATTACAGAAGCACGTGCCCGTGTTCCCTCTTGCAATCCTGCCACTGGGGCCCAAATTTTTCTTGATGGTTGCTTCTTGCGGAAACAGAAATACAATTTTTTTCAGGAGTATAAAGGATCAAACGACACTGTAATTTGTGGGAATAAAACAATGGGTAATGTATTTAAGGATTCAGTGAGGCAGGCCATATCAGATGTTGTGAGAGTTGCACCAAGAAATAGGCACTATTTTGCACGTGACGTGATACTATCAGATACAGCAAATGAGTCTGTGTATGTGTTGGCGGATTGCTGGGACACTTTAAAAGAGAGTTCTTGTACAGAATGTTTGAACAGCGCTTTTGAATCGATGGTGAAATGTTTCCCATGGTCTGAAGGACGTGCACTTCACACTGGATGTATCATTAGGTATTCCAATACTAATTTTCTCAACCCTGAGCCAGATTCAGGAAATAATGGAGGTAATTCTTATGCGCGTCAACAATTAGGATGGTAACTTGTAAGCGTCTGGTTGGTTGATTTGTTTGTATCATTGCAGGGAAAATAGTGGCTGCTGTAATTTCCATTGTGGGACTGTTAATTGCGAGTATTGTCTTGTTTTATTCATGGAAGTGCAGATGTAAATCAAAAAGAAAACAAGGTATGAGGTCTCGGTCTCTTAGTTTTAGATAATGTGAGCAAAAAAGATACTATAATTTGCAAACCATACTGATTTTCTTAACTCATAGGTTCTGGTGACACTAAATTGTTGAAGATCCTGAGCAGAAGTGGTTTGAACTTCAAATATTCCACGATTGAGAAAGCCACGAGTTCTTTTAACGAGGCAAATAAGCTCGGGGAAGGGGGATTTGGAACCGTATACAAGGTAGTTTCTCAATATTAACCATCTGATCTACTTTTTGGTATGGTTTAGAGTAGTTAACTGTGATTAGTGAATCAATAAATAAAACTGTAACAGGGCGTGCTTCCAGATGGAAAAGAGGTTGCTGTAAAAAGACTTTTCTTCAACCACCGACATAGAGCATGGGACTTCTACAATGAAGTCAACATCATTAGTAGTGTTGAGCACAAAAATCTGGTGAAACTTGTAGGATTCAGTTGTTTGGGACCTGAAAGTATACTCATTTATGAATATGTACCAAACAGGAGTCTCAATCATTTCATATTTGGTAATTTCCAAACTCTCCAAAACTCGAGTCAACGTATATTGTTGGCATCCTGCCAGTAAATTTGATAATTTTATTTTAATCTGATACAGATCCAGTCAGAGGTAAGGAACTGAACTGGGCGAAAAGATATGATATTATTTTAGGCATTGCAGAAGGTTTGACATACCTTCATGAGAACACTAAAACGAGGATAATTCATAGGGATATAAAAGCTGCTAATATCTTGTTGGATTCGAGGCTTCGTGCTAAGATTGCTGATTTTGGATTAGCGAGGTCTTATCAACAAGATAAAAATCATATCAGCACTGGGATTGCAGGAACAATGTAAGCACTCCTCTTTTGTTATTATTTGTGATTGTTTCCCCTACATTGATCTTGATAATTTTGGTTGCAGCGGATATATGGCTCCGGAGTACATAACCCATGGTAAATTAACTGAAAAGGTGGATGTGTTTAGCTTTGGTGTCCTTTTGCTTGAGGTGGTTACTGGAATGCCAAACAGAGGAATACAAACATCAGAAGACAGTTACGGCTTGGTTTCAATTGTAATTACAATTTTCATACCAAACATATAGCTATCACACATTCCAAAGTCTGGGAAAATGTTGAATTTAACTGTCGTAACATGAAATAGGTTTGGAAGCATTTTAAGCAAGGATTGGTGGAGGAGCTTTTCGATCCAAACTTGATGTTAAACGATCAAACTAGCAGCAAAACGAAGAAGGAAATACAAAGTGTGGTACACATAGGGCTTCTTTGCACCCAAGTAGTTGCATCACTTAGACCAACAATGTCTATGGCTTTACAAATGTTATCCAAAAATATTGAACCCTTACCTTCACCTGCAACCCCGCCTTATATACCTGAAACCTGCATATATCTTAATGAATCTGGTCCAATACACGATCCTGCTTCATTTCCCACTGTATCCATTAGTTCTGGCATCCCAAGGTAGCCATGCATCCCATAGTAAATTCGGAGTTTTAGTAGACCATACCACGCAATAATATTGTATATTCTTGTAAATATTAAATACGAGTACATGGTTTGATATTGTTCAAGTCCAAAGAAATTTTGATACCAGCTGCATATTTGCTCTGCAGAACATACATTCAGTCCTTGTTCATTGCATCTCTTGATCTAAAGTGGATGATTTAGACTTTGTTTTTTCTGGCCAAACTAGAGATCGTATCCATGTCTTCAATACTGAAGCGAAACGCCTCTAGTGAAATTACTTGTTTTTAGCGAAATTTTATCTGTGTAAACAAGTACATAGGCAACGGATTTTGTGATCATTGCTATCTCCACTTGATAATGAGTTACTCTTAATACGGATTTTGTGGCTTCAGTGTATTTAGTTACAGTAAACATTCAAACTATTATCACATGAGAAGCCACATACCTTTTAAGCTAACCACTAACATACAACTCTAAATAAGTTAACAAATCCCGAAACAAGTAATTGTCTCCTAATCTATCAACCTTACGAAGAATACAACTGAAACTTGCTACAATTTTTACACCAAATTTCAGCGTTTCCAAGACCCTCTTCCAACCTTTAATAAAGATGCGTATAACAGCTCGTTCCAAGTGTCTGGTACACCCGGCAAACACCAATGGCTGCAATCCTGTGCGTGTTCTCCAGGCTTTAATTTGTACGTTGCTCTGTAAACTGATGGATGACCGTCTTTTCTGTAATCTGTAAGCCTGCTAATGTTGAGATATATCATGGGAGTCTTCATTGTACGCATCACATTGTCAAAAGCTCTCATCTTTGATGGATACTTTGTTAAATGACTTGTGTTGGAGATTGGTTCGGTTTCCGTATGACACTGCCCTCCTGAATTCCATTGCCCTCCCCTGCAAAGAATCATTTCATTTCACAATCATACTATTATATGCTTATATTCTTTAATTCTGTGATGCAAAACATACTAAAGTTTTTTGTATGCACACTTTGACAATAAGTGGCAAACCAAGTATCCTTTAATGTTAAGTTTTTGTGAAAGTTCTTGTAATTTTAACACTGCCTTTTTCTATGTGAAGTACTTGGCATACACATTGACCGAGTCATCAAAAGTATCTCAAAGTATTTGGGTTTCGTTTATATGGCCTTGCAAATTTGTCCATGTATATGTAAACTCATGTTTAAACAACGTTATTCAAATTGTATCATCTGATGCACAGCAATCCTAAGTTATCACTACTTAAACCTCTTCGCTACATTTTAATCACATACTCCTTAAAAGTTATCATGCTGCAATCTTCAACGTATTAAATTTGCGATAGTCAATGAACATGAAGCCAGAAAGGATTAAAATACCAAAAATGAGTGACTGAATAGCCTCTAAAGATAACTTGCGTTCTCCGAGGGTCAATGTTTTTATCTACCCATTTTGACCATGTGGAAAGAGCCCTTGTGTATGCATCAAGAGCCTTGAGTCTTGGGTAAACATGGTTGCCTTCCTGGTAATAATCTAGCCTGTTAACAAGGGGGAAAAAAGGAATGTAACTCCAAATTACATGTATAAGTTCTTTTTCATCACAGATGATCATGATTAAATTCTAATATTATGTTAACATACCAAGAAATATAGTTGGGGCATTAACAAACATACCCTCTGGAAGTTTTCTCGTGCGTCCACCAATGTCCCGTATTGAAGATCAAAATGTCAGCATCTTGATACATTGAAGTTGTTCGGTCCATTAAATCCAATCTCAGTGTCTCAAACGAACCATTTTTACCCTTAAAAGATGATTCTCTTACTAGAAATGGAGAAACCACAAAATCCACTGTGCAATTATAGTCCTACAAAGGTATAAGGCTTGACTCATTAGACAAAGTCCAAAAGTACATAGTTTGACTTTTAAGGTCAAATGGATGATAATAAACCTACAAATTGGTATGAAGCTCTTTTTTTCAAGAATATATTGACATTTAGATTAAATTTAGGATATAATAATTTATTTAAAAAAAATGGAGACGATATCCAATGAATTCATACCAATTTGAAGTTGATTGCTACAAGGTTTGAACTTAAAAAGTCAAAAGTATATTAAATCTTTAGTAGTAGCGCTTGCCTCGAATCTGAAGGCATAAATTCCCTTTTTCTTGAATTCTCTCTTTCCCGATATCTCATAAACCCTTCTTTTGTTCTTGAGAGAATGTCGAAGTATGCAAACAAGTGATTCCCACATGTTCCTATTTAAAGAATCTCCAACGAAAACCATTTTCTTCCCTCTGAGTCTTTCCAAAAAATCTGTTGCATTCAAACTGGAAAACCATTATAATAAAGACATTAAGTAATAATAAACCAAATAAACAGATCACTAATCACATCTTCAAAAAGTTTAATAAAGACTTGTAGACCGAATTATAGCAAAATTGCTCTTTTAGTTCCCTAAAAATAAAGTCAATCTATTACATTTGCGAATCAAATTCATTGTTCATAAACTCAAATTGATACTATATTGACCAGAAAATGCAACCAAATTTGCATCTGGTTGCAATTCAACAACAATTAAATCAGCAGTGAACACAAAATAATACAGATAGTTAAGTGGAGTACCAAATAAGTCTGAATTGATTATATCAACTAAATAATCAAAATTCAAACAAACAACCAATTGCCTATTTCACTCAAAGATATGCAATCATCTAAACCAAAACTACTATTAAAAAGCTAGTGAAGTAGCATGCAATTAATAATTTCTATTAAGCAATTGAAAAACATTGTAATTATGTAAATTTATACCATACATAAACTCGCAAATGAAAGAAATCATGATCAACATACCTTGGGATATCACATCCAAATGGCTGCCACCTCCATTTCACATACTCATTATCCGGCCTCCCATTAAGATGACAATTCATATCCTTATCTACAAATGGGCACGAACCAGCCGGATAATACGGTTTCGAATCATCTCTCACCCATCTTCCATCAAATATATCACACTCTTCAAAACTACTACCACTATAATTCCTCAAAACTTGAGAAATTTTACCATCACTAGTCTTACCTCTCTTGTTTCCCAAACCAAACTTCAAATCCAACCCATCTGACTTAACCCTCCTATTACCAACTTCTTGACCAAACAACAATTTCCCTTCACTAAAGCTTTCATTTTTAGGATCATTCTTAAGCTCTATCAAATGGGTATCCTTAAAATCACTAACATTTTTCACATCACTAGAGAAATTACCAAAATGGGTCAAACTAGTACTATTTGACCCATCCTTATTTTCACTAACCAATACCTTAGCCTTAGGCCTATGTTGTGGTTCTAATTGTGTACTATTTTCTATAACAATAGTTGTAGTTGTTGTTCTACTAAATCTAAAAGACCAAGAAATAACAGAACTATTATTGTTATTATTATTATTATTATTACTACTACTATTAACATTAAACCCTTGAAAGAAATCTTTATCAGAATTAGGATTCTTGAAACTAAAATCAAAAAACAAGATAAACAAAAATATAAAAAATGTAACAAAACCTAACCCAAATCCAGAAACAACTTTTTTTCTTAGTGAAACACAATTTGGAAAATGATCCAACATTGCAACAAGTGAAAAAAAAAAGTTACAAAACCACACACATGAAAAAGGTGACAATGTTGTTAGAAACAAATGAACCTTAAAAAGCGTGAAAACAACAAATTTTGTTTGGAGACAAAATTTGCAGAGTGCAGAAGCATTAGATAGGTTTTGCAGAATCCACCAGAATGCATGCCAAAAAGAGGAGTAAATATGAAATTACTGTTTTACCCCTTGAAGTGAATGGTTCATGTGAACAAGATTTGTAACGTACTTTTAGTTGAATGAGTTTTAACTATATTTATAAGAAACTCTTGAATTACGGCGTAATCTTTGTAACAGTCTTTTGATTTTATAAGAGATTGTCACGATTCCGAAAAAATTTCATACAAAAATTAATGTTGCATTTAATTTACTAAATTATTACGTCTCAAAATAATTGTCAGCAACAAAAAAAACAAAGAGTTTAATAAAACGTAATTATTATATTCTCTTTCTTTTTTTTCTTTTTTTCTTTTATTTTTTATTTTTATTTATTTTTTATTTTTATTTTTCTTTTGCATTTATTTAAAGCTTTGAATCAAGTATGTGATTCTTTGTATCATTAGGTAAAATACGGTAAAATTATTAAACTATTCGCAACTATATTCGGAGGAGAATAAATAATTTTGAGACAAGCCGGATAAAAAGAGGGACTATTAATTTGAGACGGAGTAAGAAATTTTTTCTCTTTTATGAATTGTGAGAATTTATTAGGAGATTCTTGGAAAATGTTTATGAAGAAATACATATATTATGTTCTCATCACGCATTTATCATTTACTTTTATAGGTTTGACCGAAACATTTACTAGGGAATATGAATTTGTAGGAAAAATACAAAGAAAAAGGGATAATGTGCCTATTCATTTGTATTTATTTGAATATATGTTTCGGGTAAGCACATGAATTAAAGAAAATGCTAACACACGTTATTAAATTTTGTCTTATATGATATTTGAATTTATTTGATTCACATGAAGGCTGTGGTATTAGTTTTCTTTTAAAGATTTTGGGTCAAGATCAACAAGGATGTAAAAAGTTTTGTTATTATTATTATTTTTTTAAATTGTATAGAAGTTAAATGAAACAGGAAGGGTTTTTCGGACATTTTGGGAAAAAGTATTTGAAAAGAGCTCGGTGGAGGTAATAAGTACGAGGCAGGCAGTCCCAAATAAGAGGGACACGTGTATCAAAAGGACAGAACATACATACGGGAGAGGTGTGGAGCCATCTCCAACGGGTCTAGACCAAAAACTTTTTCTTCCTTCAAAAAGTTTTCGAAAAACTTGGTTGCATTAGAAGGAAAACTTTTTTGACAACAATGAAAATGAAAAGGTTTAAAAACTTGGCTGCGTTAAAAGGAAAACCTTAACCTTTTCATTTTCATTTACATGAAAAGGTTTAAACTTGGTTGCATTAGAAGGAAAACCTTTTCATTTTCGTTTACATGTTTAATTTTAACAACTAGGGTTTTCGAAAAACTTGGTTGCATTAGAAGGAAAACTTTTTTGACAACAATGAAAATGAAAAGGTTTAAAAACTTGGCTGCGTTAAAAGGAAAACCTTAACCTTTTCATTTTCATTTACATGAAAAGGTTTAAAAACTTGGTTGCATTAGAAGGAAAACCTTTTCATTTTCGTTTACATGTTTAATTTTAACAACTAGGGCTTGTTTGTTAAAAAGTTATATTAATTAAAGGATGACTTAATTTTATTATTTACTATTTTTAGTTATCTTTCTCTATTAAGTCACAAACAAACAGTTTTCATATGACTTAATAAATTCAGATTTTTTTATATTAAGCCAATTAAGTCGAGTTCAAACACCACCTAAGAGCACCCAGTGAAGGCATGTTATGCCTTATAAGGCATAACGCCGACTTATGGCGCAAGCCACTATACCGATGGTCGTGTTATAAGGTCCGGCGCCACCCCTACCAGCCACGTTATTGTCAGTATTCAATTTTTTTTTTTTTTTTTTTTTTTTTTTTTTTTTTTTTGGGAAAGCAACTGACAAGAAAAGGTGTTTAAAAAACTAGCCCTTTTTTCTTGAAAACATTCTCATTTTCCAACTTTTTAACCTTTAAAAGTTTTATAAATACTATTTAAATAATCAATTTTTAACACACACTTTTACCTTCAAATTTTTACATTGCTTCTTTTATTTTATTTTCAACTTACAAATGAATAACCCATAATAGATCAAACAAATGTTTAACTTTTCGCCAAATCTCAACTTCAACTACAACCCCCAACAAACCAAACTAAAAACCCAACAAGTGCCAAACATGGAAGAAATAAGACACGAGGCTAAAACGAGGGTGCAATTAATCAATGCTCAATCAAGAAACAATGACATGAAAATGCACAAGCACCACGAGGATGGATCCGATGAACGCGGCTATTATAGAGGAGGCCAAATGTGAAATGAGCCAAATATCGCCGAAACCAAAAGTAATTTACTTTTATTTTTTTATTTCATGTACTTTTATTTTTATTAATGAAATTTCATTTTTAATTTAATTTATGTATTTATTTGAATAAATAAATAAATAATTTTATGAGGCTTGAAAGTGTCTTATAACTTAAATGATGAGGAAATTATTTTTTGATTATATTAAAAAAAAAATGCTAATGACAACCCTTAGGGCTGTGGTTAACAGAATGAGTTTTATTACAAAGTCATATATAAATCACTATAATTGGATGTCAATTTCGAAAAACATGGATACAATCTTTTATATAATAAAAGAATTACATCATTTCAGAGTCTTTTTGACAAAACAATCTTATAGGAAAAAAAATTGGACCAATAGGAGAGCTCGATTTTGACACATAGGCGAAATCGAGCAATATGATTGGCCAATAAAAAGTCAAAATTGAATTGATTTTGGTCAAACTTTAATAAATTTGATGGAGAATTTGGTTGAGGAAAAAAACATAGAAAAATATAGGTGTCAAATTTATGAAAATAAAAACTTAAAAAAAGAGGAGGTAATTAATAAAACATTAGTGGTTGAATTTTAAATATACTATATGGAGTTAAGTGTAAAATTATAAATCTCTATGTTTTTTGAAAACTTTAGATAATAAACAAATAACCCCTTACACTTTATACCCCCTACATTTTATAATATGAACTTTGTTTACAATTACATGAGTATTAGTACTGGCTTGAGACTTCCATCCATTAAACTTACAAAATTTTATAAATATACGAATTATGTTTAATATACGTTAAATATTTTTAAAATAAATATTAGTTTTAAAAAAACTTTCATCTATTAAAATATTTTTTTTACTATGTACGTTAAATAAGGACCCATGTTATCCTACTTAAAAGTTTAATCTATACGTACACGGACTTGAATATTAAATACGGCTAAATAATTATTAACGGTAATATAAATATCAACGACTCATGTAATTATTATTTAAAGTTTATATACGGATATCCTGAAAACATTTTTGTAAAACTTTACGGAGTATATTTTAACTTCATCAGCTCATTATGTGCTACTAAACTCGCACATTTCGTACAACATGATACCAATTGTTAAAAGTTAAACAACAACATCAACCTCCACATCTATGTCAACTAAATAAAAATTTATATATGGATATATTTTAACTTATAACATCGACAGCGCTCGTGCCACGTATGCAAAATCGAGCAATATGATTGGTTAATAAAAAGTCAAAATTGGCTTCAATTTAGTCAAACAATGTTAAATTTCGTTTCACAAGCAAATTGTGTATAAAAATCAAAATGTCAATTTTGTGAGAAAAAGAAACTTGATGAATGGCGGGGTTAATTTTAAAAGACTAGGGGTCAAATATAAACTTTTAAAGAGATAAACAGAGTCCCAAATTTTAACCCACATAAGAATCAGTTTTTCCCTTCCTCTCATCTCTTCTACCCCACATGACAAAACCTAAATATTTGTTCTTTCAATTCATGAGATTGGATATTCATGATGTATTGCAGTGATGAACGAATATTTATGTTTTAATTCATGAATATCCAATATCACGAGACATAACAATCGCATCCATCTTCTATAACCCGAATCAAACTATACCTTCCCAGATCAAACCGATTTGGAGAATCAAAATCGAATATTAAAACGTATAAAACCGTACAAAACCATATAAATTTGTCGATGTTTAAGCTTAAAAATGTATTAATGACTGAGATTAGGTTTAAGTTAAGCTTCTTTTTTCTTCTTTTTTTAAATGATCTTTTGGTATTGGGTTTAGCTGATAAAGTTTGTTAAATTTGACTTGTGTTTTGTTGAAGTTTTGCGTTTGTGGGTCTTTTGTATTGTTTAGTTGATAAAGTTGTGAAATTTGTTAAATTTAATGGTATATTATGTTGAATTTTGTATTCTTATAGCGTTCGGGCATAATAAAGTGGTGATTGGTATGGTTTTTGTATGTGTTATTTTTTATAATGCCATGTTCGTTCTTGAAAGTGGTAGCTACTCAGAAACTGATTTGGTGTTGTTTACGTTTACATAGCTGATCTATAACAGAAGGAAAAAAACAAAATAATCCAAGTTAACACAAAAACCATCTTAACCCAACATTAACCGGAAATTTCTGTACATTTTGGACAAAGTAGCATGACTCATAGGTGACACTATAGATTTTTTGTGTTTATCTTTCAAAAAGTTAACTTTTAATCGACACACATTATGTTTCTATATCACATACGATAAGATAGTAAGGAGTTATGGATATTGATGATCTCAAATAAGAATCTCCCTCTAAAAGTTGTAAATAGAGTTTGTATAAATAAGTTTTTAGTGTTTTTGTGTACTTTAAATTAACTAATTATTAGGGGTCACTAATGTTGTCAAGTGACTTTCGACATGTTTTCATAATTCCGTAGGTATTGGATGCAAACTCTTTGATTGGAGCATAATGGAGTGTTGTTCTTCATAGGGAAGGGATTAGCACATTTTTGTTTTTTTATCGGGACACTCACGGTACAAGCAGTTAAAGCAGTTTATACTAAAAGTACAACTGTTTATTGCATAATGTGGTCCAATAAAAATTGAAAGTGTGCCAATCAATTCTCTTCTTCATATGATGTGGGGGATGCTTATATACCACACTTGAAAAAAGATTATGCGTTGCAAAGTAACTTATGTGCCTTCTAATANCGAACTCTTTGATTGGAGCATAATGGAGTGTTGTTCTTCATAGGGAAGGGATTAGCACATTTTCGTTTTTTTATCGGGACACTCACGGTACAAGCGGTTAAAGCAGTTTATACTAAAAGTACAACTGTTTATTGCATAATGTGGTCCAATAAAAATTGAAAGTGTGCCAATCAATTCTCTTCTTCATATGATGTGGGGGATGCTTATATACCACACTTGAAAAAAGATTATGCGTTGCAAAGTAACTTATGTGCCTTCTAATAGAATTTGAATCATTAAACAAGCCATTGTAACACAATTCTTTTGAATTTGAATTTGATTTGGATATATAACATCAACGAAAATAGTTAAGGTTAAAGTTGAATCAATTTGACTCTGAAAATTCAAACTGGACACTTATTTTGAGACGGGGGTAGTATAAAGGTTCAGCTTTTAGCACATTTACTTTAAATTAACAATTACTCAAAGAAAAAAACATTATAATTAAAATTTATGTCAAAACCCCGTGCGTGCACGGGTATTATAACTAGTCCCTAAAAATCTGAATGCACAACAAATATTTGATTATGATTGGTTGATTTCATTTCTTACATTAAATTGTAGTAAAAAGCTTCCTCTTAACCACAGCACCAAGGGTTGTTATTAGCAAAAAGCAAAAAATAAAAAACTAACATGACAATACTTTTTGCTATAACATAAGTCGATGACTCTTGCCCGCACCTCGTGCTCTAAGTGCATGTGATGTCCAAAATGTGTTTCTAAAATTTATTTAACACCATAATTGGTTGTCCTTGACCAAAAAGCTAGTGCCTCTTCTTTACATGCCAAAAGAAAACAAACCCGAAGTGGGTATTTTTGTGACAAATTTGACTCTTTAACAAAGCATGCCACAACGTGGCGTATCGACCCCAAAAGAGAAGACACGTGGATAATTGCACAATGGGAGATATACGCTAATGCACATGAAGCTTCACACCACACGAATCATAGCATTGCACCAGCTCTTTCATTAGTATAAAACTAAAGTACTCTCCTTCCAAAGGGGTGGTCAAAAGTTCGAATTTAACGGGGAGAAAATTAATTCCTTTGTGGCAACGGAGGTTTATCTGCGCCGACTCCGGGCTATCTAAAATAATAGTCGTCCTGAGATTAGTCGGCTCATAATATCGAATCGGAAACCACGTTAAAAATAAAATAAAATAATTAAAAAAAAAAAAAAAAAAAAAAAAAAAAAAAAAAAAAAAAAAAAAAAAAAAAAAAAAAAGTCATCTATCATAGCATTTCTGTCCATCTCTTTTTTTTTTAGCAAAATTTGTGTCTATCTCATAACCTTCAAATATACAAGCCCAAAAAGCACAGACTAACTCCACTGGGAGCCCATTCATTTTAGTTCAGGTCGTCTTGACAATAGATAAACTACTAGCCGAACAATCACATTACATTTTACCTTTTAACTTTACTTGAGCAAAATTAAGTTGAGACAATGCAAAAAAATGATCAATACTCACATTATATTACAGTCATTTTTTGTCTTTCAAAATAAAGTTGATTATGTGAAATCAACAGAAGACTCTACCCAACCCAACTATCAAAAAGCTTCGGAACATATGTTATATATCAGAGCATTATTTCTTTTCCAACTTGTATGATTTCGGTATCCTATTACTTTGTTCGTATATTATATCATGGCTTGAGTTTTCATTTGTCTTTAACAGTGCAGATTATAATGGAACCATCAAATTTTATTGGGGCTAATCCGATTAGTGCGAAGATTAGGGACATATCAATGTTAGACGATTACATTATTGGTCTAAACCCGATTGTGGGTTTTGAGGTCCATTAGGTTTAGGGTTTATGTTAGCTTATTGTCAAAGCTATGTTCTATTATAAATAGACATGCTACCTTATGTAATTGACAAGTCATTCAATCAATAAAACTATATTTGCTATCTTACATGGTATCGGAGTTTTAGGTTCAACCCACCACAAAATAGTTATCCTCCGGTCATCGGCTACTTGTCGATGATTCGGAGGGATCCCAACTTATTTACCTTTTTCTTGGGCTTTATATTTTCGTTTTATTAGTCTTTTCATCTCATCCAAATCATAAACCCTAAAACACAAAAACTCTAGCCGTCATAACACGTCCCATATTATGTTGATTTAGCAATTAATCAACAAAATTTGTCTCATCATTACTCTTTGTTTTAACGTTGGAGATAATTGTCGTTTTTCGAAAATAGTTGGTCGCAAAATTGCCGCTCCTACCTAAAGGCGAAGCAAGCCATGACGAAAAAAAAACGTCACGCAAAGGAGGAAGCCGCAAGTAATAAACAACTATGCCGCCAAATATAATTATGCTTCCGTTCATACAATGAGGAAAGGAGAACCGGCTTTTAATACTCATTCCAGTTTGGCCATCCGGAAGATTCCCGTTCAAACTGCAGGGGAGTGTTAGACGATTACATTATTGGTCTAAACCCGATTGTGGGTTTGAGGTCCATTAGGTTTAGGGTTTATGTTAGCTTATTGTCAAAGCTATGTTCTATTATAAATAGACATGCTACCTTATGTAATTGACAAGTCATTCAATTAATAAAACTATATTTGCTATCTTACAGAATTTTCACAATTCTTAGGAGGGCCATGGTGGTACTGGAGATTTCTTTATGCATAGGGCCATGGGGGATCGCAACTCTTATGACGGGTGCATATGAAGGCGACACTTATTTCAGCGTTCGTGTTGATATGTATAAATTTCTACGAGTGTTGGTAGCCATAGAATTTTACGATTATCAAGCTCTTTTACATTGCATGAGTGTGAAGTTACGTAAAAGTAATTACCTTTGTAATTTATGTTGCATGATTATGTCCCAAGAGACATATAATGTTGTGAGTTTGCGTGACTTTCCTAGTTTCTAATTTGGTTGCAGAAATATGTCTTTAGAGACGTATGATGTTGTGAATTTGAGACTTGAATGTACAACAAACGTGTCAACTTTATCTTCATCGTGAGTTTTTAGGCCAATGTGTCAACTTTATCTTTAGAGCGACAATGTGTTGGTTGAGGAGTGTTTTAACAAGATAGTTACAACCTCAACCAGCGACAATGTGTTTGTGGTTAAGTTAAAAATGATAGTTACGTTAAATTAACGATAATGATCATCATTACACATGGCCTTAAAGCATACATAAGTTGCATCTCGCCTTAAAACATACGGTACATAATTATTGTGCATTTTATTTGGCATCGGTTATATTTAGTGGGTCAAAAAGAACTTAGGTCCAAAGCCCAATTGATCCCTATCTAACCCCCAAAACTTAAATTTATATTAGGTCAACTCTTTCGGCCTCTAGTTAAAAAAACTCTTTCGGCCTCTTTTGCAGTTTTTACTGGTAACGTAAACCTTAAGAAAACAAGTTGAAAAATGCCGGACATCCCTTTTGATATCCAGATGCAAATCATCAAAAATGTTTATGATGTCAAGTCATTGATTCGACTCAGGTCGGTTTCGAAACCGTGGAAGTCTTTTATCGACAGTTCGGACTTTATCAAAGGTTACGGCACCCGCCACATGCAGCCACGTAGTTTTATTCTAAGGTACGAAGCCGATTATAGTCAAATAGTAGGCTATGTATCTGGTTGTTTTCATTACGTACAGGATGAGGTAAAATACATTCGTTTAGTAGATGATGATAAGAATGAAACTTTTAAGGTACCACAACAAGAGTTAGCTCCGGTTGTTGTTTCTCCGCTGATTAAACAATTTGCTAATACTCCGCTGATTAAACCCATATCCCCCCATGGATGGGATATGGGTTCCTAGTGATGCCCCTCCTCATATCTATCAAGTATACTGTGGTGGCAGGTTGAGTAGCTTGATAGTATGGGGTAGGGGAAATGTAGTTAGATGGTAGGTGCTATAATGGTGAGATGGTTCTGAATTTGTTGAGTTGGATGAAGGATCTAATGTTTGTGATGGATTGGGGAATCTGTCAAAATATTAGTTCTATCAGATGTATGCATGAAGTATTGTCTGTTATTGGATAACATGTGGATAGTTTGATGTTGTATTTCTTGTATAAGTTTTGGGGGTTTGTCCCAAAATCTGTTCTCTATTCTTAAGTTTGTACAAAGTTTGGAGTAGTAATAAAATATTCTCACCTTTGCACCAAAAAAAAAAGAAAAAAAAAAAAGAAATGTACATGAAGCTGCCTGCTTAGTTGTTGCAGTTGATCCTGCACTTGTGTTTGTCATATACCAATTTTCTCCACAGATAGGAAGTAACTATGATAATCTTGATCATATTAGTAGTAACTAAAAATTTGATAAGGATAATCAATTTAGTTACTTTCTAATGACAATATAGCTTATAGTTTCCGGACTAATAAAATACTTAATTTCATTATTTATAATTTTTTATTTAAAAAAAAAAAGTCATTTTCTACGAGATCCTGACTTTTAATCAATCACATAATCAAACAAAGGGCGTATTTGCGAATTCATCTAGAGCCGGAGTTTATATTAAAAATTCAAGCTTTTTTAATGTGTATCCGGTCACATCGAAAATTACTATGTTAGATAAATTTCCAAAAACATCTTGAAACCCATTAACTATGAACGAGTAAAAATCTATTTATGTAACTTGTATGTAAAAGTAACACAAACTAAATACAAAAATCAACAACTTGAAGCAAATAATGTGAAACGAATAAAATATGAAAACAAAATTCTAAATCAATAGATCTGTTTTCACATAAAAAAAAGTAAAGATGATGTAAAATTTACTTTTCAATCTTCATGGAACAAATTCTTCTTTCTTCTTTTCTAATAACTTCAATTAAACTCAAAACCTATACATAGAATATGTCAATATGCCACTAATAGATCCTTATTTAATCACTATATATATTAACACTTCAAAAAAAATATAAATAAAAACAACAAATAAAAAATAAAAAAAATAATAAAAAAAACCATCTCTTCCTTGTGGCCATAGCTTCAAACTCACACACAGATTCAGATCAAAACAATCACAAATCGTAAGTGGCCCTAAATCCTCCTTCAAAATCACACTTTCTTTTTTTAATTTCAAATTTAATCCTAATTTAGGGCTTTTGCACACACTTATCAAGAATCTAANTAGAGATCCTACCGTTGTGAAGATTCTACATACGCATAACAAGCCTTGGCATGTTGAAGTTTTTACATTGACCTCGGGTGTTTGGAATGTAATTCCAAGTGGTAATTTGCCTCGTCAAAAAATTAGACTTAGAGTGTCAACTCATGTTGTCATAGATAGGTTTATTTATTGGGTTGCTGATGATACGGCTAGTGCTTATTATAAGTATGTGGTTGTCAGGGACGGAGCCAGTAGGGGGGCTGGCGGGTGCTTGGCCACCCCCAACCGGCTCAACTAGCCCACCTTGTCGCCCTATTTTCAAGCCACGTTTCATAAACTCTTGAATCCGGCCACTCTGCCAACATGGTTGGTCCGTGCCACGGTGACGACACAAGGCATCAAACTAATGACAGACACCAAATTAGGTTGTGTTTGTGATGGATACTGGAGAACATACATTTTATAAGCTAATGAGCTTATTTTTAAAAGCTTAGAAAATACAGAGCATCTATTACTTACTTGATGGGGAAGACGAGTCCGTATTTATTATGTGGGCCCAAGAAATTGAGAAAAATCTTACTCCGTATATTTTACCAATTTTGATGTAAAGTTTTAGTTTAGGCCCTTTAATATTTAACACTTGAGAAAATTAAATCCCAATTTTAAAAATGTTGTTCAAATCTTTTGCTGAAGATAAAACTAACACGCTAAAAAAATCATTCACAATCTTATCTGTTATTTTTTTGATATTTTAAAAATGTACTAAATACCTCTTAGTACATAATTAGTTATTTAAATAGGACTCGTGAGATTTTTTTCTAAATAGTTCTTAAACTAAAGGGGTTGTTTTGTGAAAATAAAAGTAAGACAATCACAAAATAATGCACAAGTTGTCTTTTCTGTAACATAGGTAAAATTTGATGTATAATGGAATAAAACTCGGCCCTTTTATGAATAATCAAAGTTTCGACGATCTATTAATTCTATGTTACTATTATATGATAAATAATTAAGGCCCCCCTTAACTCTAATTCCTGGCTCCGTCTCTGGTGGTTGTGTCATATGAACATAAGAAATAGTAGACCCCTTATGAGGTTATTGGTTACATACAATACCAACCAAAACTTGTGTTTCATGATCTTGAAGATCCTCGCCCAGTCTTTAACAAAGATGCATATAACAACTCATTCCATGTGTCTGGTACACCAGGCAAACACCAATGGCCGCAATCTTGTGGTGGCAGTGCACCAACTTGTGGCTTTATGGCCTTGTGATGAAACCGTCTATAAATTGATGGGTGACCGTCTTTTCTGTAATCCGTAAGTCTGGTAATGTTGAGAAATGTTACAGGAGTCTTCATCACTCGCAGCACACTGTCGAAAGCTAGCATCTTTGGAGGATAATTGGTTAAGTGACTTGTATTGAAGATTGGTTCGGTTTCTTTGTGACACTTCCCTCCTGAATTCCACTGCCCTCCCCTGCAAACAATGAATAATTAAACGGGATGAAAACAAGAACAACAAATAATACTTTACCAATGCTATGAAAGCCAATAAATATAAAGCTGTAATGTACCTAAAATGAGAGGCTGTGTAACCTATAAAGATAACTTGAGTTTTCCGGCTGTCAATGTTGTTATCTACCCATTTCGCCCATGTAGAAAGAGCTCGGGTGTATGCATCAAGAACCTTGAGTCTCGGGTAAATATGGTTGCCTTCTTGATAATAATTTTCCCTGAAAACGGGTAAGCCCCATTAGCACATACTAGATTACTAGTTCTTTTTCATGTTGCCCGCACAGTTGATCAAACCTTAAAAGTAATAATTCTCACCCTCGGGATGTTTTCTCGTGAGTCCACCAGTGTCCCGTGTTAAAAGTTAATATATCAGCATCTTTGTATAATGAAGTCGTTGAGTCCATCAAATCCAATCTTAGTGTCGCAAAAGAATCAGTTTTAGCATTGAAAGATGATCCCCGGACAAGAAATGGTGACTTTATATAAACCACTGTGCACTTGTAGTCCTACACAAGTTCAAAAGAACTTAATTTGACTTTTTTTAGTCAAATGGGCTAATTTTCTTTTAATTGGTACGTATGAAACTTTAAAAATTTTCAAGGAAAAACTACAAACCACTGTAAATTTTAATTGGTACTACAATCAGAGTATAATAATGAAAACTGAAGCTAAGAATTGTACCAAATTTTAAATTAAGTGCTACTAGGTTTGACCTGAAAACTCAACAATGTCTTGTAATTGAATGTGTGGAAAGCTTGCCTGAAATCTGAAGGTGCGATGTCCGTGTTTCTGAAACTCTAAGCTTCCTGGTACCTCATAAACCCTTCTCTTGTTCATGAGCGAATTCCGAAGTATACAAATAAGCGATTCACACATGTTCCTATTTATGGAGTCTCCAACAAAAACTACTTTTTTCCCTCTGAGTCTTACCAAAAATTCTGTTGCATTCAAACTGGAAAATGGATTATCAAAAGACATTGTTGAAAAAAAAAAAAAATGATCAATAAGATCACTAAACAATAGATTGTGTGTTAACTTCAGTCAGAAATTGCTAAACTCCAGTTTAGCAATTTTTAAAAATGAACCAACCGTATAAAAAGGCCCGTAAATTACTTGCGTAAGCTATAGAATTTGAAGCATTTTAAGAATATCGAGACGTCTTAAAGCCTTTTAAAGAGATTAAGATCAATACCTTGGGAGTTCACATCCATATGGCTGCCACCTCCATTTGACAAAATCGTTATCCGGCCTTTTATTACGATGGCAATTAAAAGCTCTTTCTACATAACGACACGAACCAGCCTCATAATATGGTTTTGTATCATCTCTCACCCATCTTCCATCAAATATATCACATTCTGTAGACTTGCTACTAACATTCCTATACACTTGAGAAATTTTACCATTATCCTTATTATGGAAATCGGAATTCGACCCATTTCCCTTTTCTTGACCAGTAACCATTTTCCCTTCATTCGGATTCACATCAACTGCTCTTATAAAGGTTTCATTTATAGCATCATAGTTAAGTTTTATCTTATGGGTATCCTCAAAGTTAATAACCTTCGAATAAGTGAAGTTAAGAGTGGATGTTGTGTTGTAAGAAAAAGACCAACTAATAAGGGAACCATTGTTGCTAATATTGGAATTGTGACTATTGTAAGAAGAAGTAAGATGTAATATAAACAGAAAATTACAAAATGAAACTAATGCTAACCCAAATCCAGAAACTACATTCGCTTTTGGAAATGCACACTGTGGACAATAATATGATACTGCAAAAAGTTTCTTTAGGTTCATGGCTATGAGTTTATGACTGCATTGTGTGTACTAAATGTCCGGATTAGTAGTTGTTGCTCACGTAACACTAGCCATTTAGTAGACACGATAAGAAAATCAGACAGTTTGGTGTAGTTACACCGCAACGTTCGTGCATTTGGTTGACGAGACACGCTTGTATAACAGTTTCTTATATCTCGATTTGATAGAGAATATTGTTTTTTAGATTATTTGAACATGAGGATAAACGTGTTTATAACCTATATGCATCCATTTGATTATGTGTATTGAAAATACGTAATTAAAAATAAGCAAATCTTTAATCAGGAACGGATTCTCATGCACGGAGTCACAAAAAAGTGAGAATACCGCAATAAATTTTGATTAGCAATTCTAAATTTCGGTAACTTCTAAGAAATATTTTTTTATAGCCATAAGGAGAACTTCGTGCACCACACGGCACGTGCTTTACTTCATTTCTTCACAAGATGCAATGTTCATATCTTACTATTCAAGGGTGGACTCGAGGGGTTTCCGGTCAGTGAACTAACTACATGAGTTCTTATGGCTAAGTGTAATTTTTTGTCAAAAATCTCAGTTTTTGTAAAATGAACTTAAAAATTTTGTGTTACATATCTTTTGTAGTTATTTCATTATATTATATTGTAAAAGATAAAATTAATGAACCTGTTCATTTATGGTCTGAATCACCAGCTAGTAACCGATGACCTGAGGATAGCCAATTTTGTAGGTGAATCTTACCTAAAGCTCGAATACCATGTAAGATAGCAAAAATGTAATATTATTAATTGTGTTTTTGTGAGATTACATAATGAGATTTTATGTCTATTTATAATAGAACATGACTTAAAGAATAAGCTAATACAACCCTAAATTAGGAGACCCTACGCTTTTAGGCTTGGACCTTAACATATTATTTAACAATTATCAGTTATAATAAAATTCTTCGATTTAAGTTCAATTTATGTCTTTAATCCCTTAAACTAGGGGCGGCAATTTCTGACCTGATACGAAATCCGACCTGAGACCAACAAGAAAATTAACAGGTTCGAATTGAGTCTAAATACGTTTTGGTTCGGGTTAACCCATCTAACCCGTTTACTAAACATGTCAGGTTCGGGTTGGGCATAAGTTAAGCAGGTCGACCCGCCAACCCGATTAAATTTTTTTCATAAATTAAAAATTATATATATTTTATTATACGAGTTAAATAGGTTAAACGAGTCGACCCACAAACCCGTTTAACCCATGTAATGTGCCAACTTGTTTAGATAAATGGGTTAAATTGGTTAAACCGAAACCCGTGTAACCTATTTAACCCGCCAACCCATATATATACACGGGTTAAATAGGTCGTGTTCGGGTTATGTGTAAAAGGGTTCGGGTTGGGATTTTCTAACCCGTCAACCTGCCAACCCGAACCCAACCCGAATTGACACCTCTACTTAAACATTTCCGAAGACATCAATGATTCTGATAAATCTAGACATTAAACTCTAAAAAGAGATTATAGAAAGATTAGTCAGCATGTCTCATGTTCAAGTACAGAAGTACTTGTGTATGTTTTCTTGTTTTCTTGTTTTCTTTTTTTGAGCGGCAATTTATGTAATATATCTAGCAAGGAGCTAGAAAAATAAGGTTACAAAGAAGAAGTGAGGGAATTTAAAGGTCCGAGAACCACTCAACCTTGTTACAAAATTCTTCCTATATATATAATTTTTGAAACGGCAAGAAGTGAGTATGTGAACTATAATTTTTGTTATGAATTAAATGTAGTGACTTAATTATAACTATGGATAAAAAAATTTGTAGTTGATTTGTAAACTACTATGAGTTACAAGTAATGTTTATTATTCAGCTTGTTCCAAGATCATCTACCAGTCTTCAATAGAGATGCATATAGCAACTCATTCCAAGTGTCAGGTACACCCGGCAAACACCAATGGCTGCAGTCTTGTAGTCGTTGTGCACCAACTTGTTGCTTTTGAGACTTGCGCCATGTTCTATATATTGATGGGTGACCGTCTTTTCTGAAATCCGTAAGCTTGCTAATATTAAGATATATCACTGGAGTCTTCATCATTTGTAGCACACTGTCAAACGCTTGCATCTTTGGTGGGTAATTGGTTAATTGACTTGTCTTGAAGATTGGTTCGGTTTCATTGTGACATTGCCCTCCTGAATTCCATTGCCCTCCACTACAAAGCATGTGCTTAAGATTTGTGATTCAAACAAAAACAAAAAAGCAAGTATTAGCATACCTATAATGAGTGGGTGTATCGCCTACAAATATAACTTGAGTTGTCCGGGTGTCAATGTTCTTATCTACCCATGTGGCCCATGTAGAAAGAGCCTTCGAGTATGCATCAATAAGCTCGAGTCTTGGGTGAACATAGTTGCCTTCTTGGTAAAAATCTTTTCTGATAACATGCATGTGAAGGGAAGGTTATTACTCCTGAATATATGTGTTATATATTGAGAGTAATGTTTCTCACCCTAGAGACGTTTTCTCAGGAGTCCACCAGTGTCCTGTGTTAAAGATCAAAATATCGGCATCATGATAATATGAAGTACTCGACGACTCCATCAAATCCAATCTTAGTACACTTTTACCACTATTTAAAGATGATTCCGTGACTAGAAATGGAGACTTCACAAAACCAACCGTACAATTGTAATCCTACACAATTGTTTAGGCATTACTTGGCTTATGGGCATATAGGTAGATAATTTAATTTTCGAGTATTAATGAACAATCTAATTTTAAGCTTCAGATTCACATTAAAATTAAAATAGCAACTACTTGCCTCAAATTTGAAGGCATAATATCCCCTTCTGTGAAAATTCTTCCTTCCTGATATCTCATAAACCATGTTTTTGTCCTCAACAGAATGTCGAAGTATGCAAACAAGCGATTCCCACATGTTCCTGTTTAAAGAGTCTCCAACAAACACCATTTTCTTCCCTTTAAGTCTTTCCAAAAAATCATCAAATAAGAAATAGTAGACCCCTTATGAGGTTATCGGTTACATACAATACCAACCAAAACTTGTGTTTCATGATCTTGAAGATCCTCGCCCAGTCTTTAACAAAGATGCATATAACAACTCATTCCATGTGTCTGGTACACCAGGCAAACACCAATGGCCGCAATCTTGTGGTGGCAGTGCACCAACTTGTGGCTTTATGGCCTTGTGATGAAACCGTCTATAAATTGATGGGTGACCGTCTTTTCTGTAATCCGTAAGTCTGGTAATGTTGAGAAATGTTACAGGAGTCTTCATCACTCGCAGCACACTGTCGAAAGCTAGCATCTTTGGAGGATAATTGGTTAAGTGACTTGTATTGAAGATTGGTTCGGTTTCTTTGTGACACTTCCCTCCTGAATTCCACTGCCCTCCCCTGCAAACAATGAATAATTAAACGGGATAAAAACAAGAACAACAAATAATACTTTACCAATGCTAATATGCTATGAAAGCCAATAAATATAAAGCTGTAATGTACCTAAAATGAGAGGCTGTGTAACCTATAAAGATAACTTGAGTTTGTTAGGAATAATATAATCGTAATACAAATTGTTTTGTATGTAATCGTAAGATTACAACAACAGATTGAGGCCTGCGATTAGCAGTGTCCTTAAACAGAAATTCGTCCTATCTAGTACGAACTGTTTAGAGGATACAACAATCAAATCAAGTATAAAACTTGAATCTGGCGAATCGGTTATGTTACTTTGATGAAAATGAATGATGTTTGTGTGTTTTTTGATGAATCCAAAGTGAGAAATTCGTCCTCTATATATAGGCACATGGTAACCCTTCAAAACAGTCACAATACCCCTTCAAATGGCCTTAGAGACACTTCTTTTCGTAATAGTCACAATGGTTCAGAATTAGTGACGCTTTAGCGACGACCCAGCGACAGAATAATCGTCGCTAACTGCCACCGGTTCAAACAGTCGCTATGGTTCGCCCTTTGATGCCTTTTCATTAGATCTAACCGTAACCATTGCAATTAGACGCGTCTTTACCATGATGACGGTCAATTAGAGACGGTTTAGTGACGATTTAGTGACAGAAAAACTGTCGCTAATCTCCAATTCGTGGCAATCACTAGAAACAACAAAAACATAATAAGTAATGTTCCAACAGAGTTTTCCGGCTGTCAATGTTGTTATCTACCCATTTCGCCCATGTAGAAAGAGCTCGGGTGTATGCATCAAGAACCTTGAGTCTCGGGTAAATATGGTTGCCTTCCTGATAATAATTTTTCCTGAAAACAGGTAAGTCCCATTAGCACATACTAGATTGCTAGTTCTTTTTCATGTTGCGCGCACAGTTGATCAAGCCTTAAAAGTAATGATTCTCACCCTCGGGATGTTTTCTCGTGAGTCCACCAGTGTCCCGTGTTAAAAATTAATATATCAGCATCTTTGTATGATGAAGTCATTGAGTCCATCAAATCCAATCTTAGTGTCGCAAAAGAATCATTTTTAGCATTGAAAGATGATCCCCGGACAAGAAATGGTGACTTTATATAAACCACTGTGCACTTGTAGTCCTACACAAGTTCAAAAGAACTTATTTGACTTTTTTTAGTCAAATGGGCTAATTTTCTTTTAATTGGTACGTATGAAACTTTAAAAAATTTCAAGGAAAAACTACAAACCACTGTAAATTTTAATTGGTACTACAATCATAGTATAATAATGAAAACTGAAGCTAAGAATTTGTACCGAATTTTAAATTAAGTGCTACTAGGTTTGACCTGAAAAGTCAACAATGTCTTGTAATTGAATGTGTGGAAAGCTTGCCTGAAATCTGAAGGTGCGATGTCCGTGTTTCTGAAACTCTAAGCTTCCTGGTATCTCATAAACCCTTCTCTTGTTCATGAGCGAATTCCGAAGTATGCAAATAAGCGATTCACACATGTTCCTATTTATGGAGTCTCCAACAAAAACTACCTTTTTCCCTCTTAGCCTTTCCAAAAATTCTGTTGCGTTTAAACTGGAAAATTGGTTATCAAAAGACACTGTTGAAAAAAAATGATCAATAAGATCACTAAACATTAAATTGTGTATTAACTTCAGTCAAAAATTGCTAAACTAGCGATTTGAAAGATGAACCAACCATATAAAAAGGCCCGTAAATTACTTGTGTAAGTTCTAGACTTTGAAGCATTTTAATAATATCAAGAAGCTTTAAAGCATTTTAAAGAGATTAAGATCAATACCTTGGAAGTTCACATCCATATGGCTGCCACCTCCATTTGACAAAATCGTTATCCGGCCTCTTATTACGATGGCAATTAAAAGCTCTCTCCACATAACGACACGAACCAGCCTCATAATATGGTTTTGTATCATCTCTCACCCATCTTCCATCAAATATATCACATTCTGTAGACTTGCTACTAACATTCCTAAACACTTGGGAAATTTTACCATTATCCTTATCATGCAAATCGGAATTCGACCCATTTCCCTTTTCTTGACCAGTAACCATTTTCCCTTCATTCGGATTCAAATCAACTGCTCTTATAAAGGTTTCATTTATAGCATCATAGTTAAGTTTTATCTTATGGGTATCCTCAAAGTTAATAACCTTAGAATCAGTAAAGTTAAGAGTGGATGTTGTGTTGTAAGAAAAGGACCAAGTAATAAGAGAACCCTTGTTGCTAATACTGGAATTGTGACTATTGTAAGAAGAGTTAAGATATAATATAAACAGAAAATTTAAAAAAGAAACTAATGCTAACCCAAATCCAGAAACTACATTACCTTTTGGAAATGCACAATATGATGATATTGCAAAAAGTTTCTTTAGGTTCATGCTATGAGTTTATGACTGCATTTGTATGTGAAAAAGCACCAAGCTATCCGGATTATAACTTTGTCTAAAAGTTTATAATCTTTATATAATTATATTTTGTGTACTAAATGGCCAGATTAACATTAGCCATTTAGTACACACGATAAGAAAATTAGACAGTTTGGTGTATTTACACCGCAACGTGCATTTGGTTGACGAGACACACTTGTATTACAGTCACTTATATCGCGATTTGATGGAGAATACTGTTTTTTAGATTATTTGAGCATGAGGATAAACGTGTTTATAACCTATATGCATTCATTTAAGTTTTTAACTATCTATATTGAATAGATATGTAGTTAAAAATAATCATAAGGAACGGATTCTCATGCACGGAGTCACAAAAAAGTGAGAATACCGCAATAAATTTTGATTCGCAATACTAAATTTCGGTAACTTCTAAGAAACATTTTTTTTTTAATTGCCATAAGGAGAACTTCGTGCACCACACGGCACGTGCTTTACTTCATTTCTTCACAAGATGCGNAGAGAACCCTTGTTGCTAATACTGGAATTGTGACTATTGTAAGAAGAGTTAAGATATAATATAAACAGAAAATTTAAAAAAGAAACTAATGCTAACCCAAATCCAGAAACTACATTACCTTTTGGAAATGCACAATATGATGATATTGCAAAAAGTTTCTTTAGGTTCATGCTATGAGTTTATGACTGCATTTGTATGTGAAAAAGCACCAAGCTATCCGGATTATAACTTTGTCTAAAAGTTTATAATCTTTATATAATTATATTTTGTGTACTAAATGGCCAGATTAACATTAGCCATTTAGTACACACGATAAGAAAATTAGACAGTTTGGTGTATTTACACCGCAACGTGCATTTGGTTGACGAGACACACTTGTATTACAGTCACTTATATCGCGATTTGATGGAGAATACTGTTTTTTAGATTATTTGAGCATGAGGATAAACGTGTTTATAACCTATATGCATTCATTTAAGTTTTTAACTATCTATATTGAATAGATATGTAGTTAAAAATAATCATAAGGAACGGATTCTCATGCACGGAGTCACAAAAAAGTGAGAATACCGCAATAAATTTTGATTCGCAATACTAAATTTCGGTAACTTCTAAGAAACATTTTTTTTTTAATTGCCATAAGGAGAACTTCGTGCACCACACGGCACGTGCTTTACTTCATTTCTTCACAAGATGCGATGATCATATCTCACTATACAAGGGTGGACTCGAGGGGTTTGGGTCAGTGAACTACATGAGTTCTTATGGCTAAGTGTAATTTTTTGTCAAAAATCTCAGTTTTTGTAAAATGAACTTGAAAATTTTGTGTCACATATCTTCTGTAGTTATTTCATTATATTATTGTAAAAGATAAAATTAATGAAACTGTTCACTTATGGTCCGAATCACTAGCGAGTAACCAATGACTTGAGGATAGCCAGTTTTGTAGGTGGATCTTACCTAAAGCTCGGATACCATGTAAGATAGCAAAAAAGTAATATTATTAATTGTGTTTTTGTTAGATTACATAATGAGATTTTATGTCTATTTATAATAGAACATGACTTAAAGAATAAGCTAATACAACCCTAAATTAGGGGACCCTACGCTTTTAGGCTTGGACCTTAACATATTATTTAACAATTAGCAGTTATAATAAAGTTCTTCGATTTAAGTTCAATTTATGTCTTTAATCCCTTAAACTAGGGGCGGCAATTTCTGACCTGACACGAAATCCGACCTGAGACCAACAAGAAAATTAACAGGTTCGGGTTGAGTCTAAATAGGTTTTGGTTCGGGTTGACCTATCTAACCCGTTTATTAAACATGTGAGGTTCGGGTTGGGAATAAGTTAAACAGGTCGACCCGCCAACCCGTTTAAATTTTTTTCATAAATTAAAAATTGTATATATTTTATTATACGAGTTAAATGGGTTAAATGAGTTTGGTTAAACGGGTCGACCCACAAACCCGTTTAACCCATGTAATAAATGGGTAAAATTAGTTAAACCGAAACCCGTGTAACCTATTTAACCCACCGACCCATATATACACGGGTTAAATAGGTCGTGTTCGGGTTATGTGTAAATGGGTTAAGATTGACATAGCTAACCTGATTATTTAAACGGATCGGGTTCGGCTTGAGATTTTCTAACCTATCAATCTGCCAACCCGAACCCAACCCAAATTGACACCCCAACTTAAACATTTCCGAAGACATCAATGATTCTGATAAATCTAGACATTAAACTCTAAAAAGAGATTATAGAAAGATTAGTCAGCATGTCTCATGTTCAAGTACAGAAGTACTTGAGTATGTCTTCTTTTTTCGTCTTTTGAGCGGCAATTTATGTAATATATCTAACAAGGAGCTAGAAAAATAAGGTTACAAAGAAGTGAGGGAATTTAAAGGTCCGAGAAGGCGAGAACCACTCAACCTTGTTACAAAATTCTTCCTATATATATAACGGCAAGAAGTGAGTATGTGAACTATAATTTGTGTTATGAATTAAATGTAGTGACTTAATTATAACTATGGATAAAAAAAAATTGTAGTTGATTTGTAAACTACCATGAGTTACAAGTAATGTTTATTATTCAGCTTGTTCCAAGATCATCTGCCAGTCTTCAATAGAGATGCATATAGCAACTCATTCCAAGTGTCAGGTACACCCGGCAAACACCAATGGCTGCAGTCTTGTAGTCGTTGTGCACCAACTTGTTGCTTTTGAGACTTGCGCCATGTTCTATATATTGATGGGTGACCGTCTTTTCTGAAATCCGTAAGCTTGCTAATATTAAGATATATCACTGGAGTCTTCATCATTTGTAGCACACTGTCAAACGCTTGCATCTTTGGTGGGTAATTGGTTAATTGACTTGTATTGAAGATTGGTTCGGTTTCATTGTGACATTGCCCTCCTGAATTCCATTGACCTCCCCTACAAACAGTGAAGCATGTGATTAAGATTTGTGATTCAAACGAAAACAAAAAAGCAAGTATTAGCATACCTATAATGAGTGGGTGTATCGCCTACAAATATAACTTGAGTTGTCCGGGTGTCAATGTTCTTGTCTACCCATGTGGCCCATGTAGAAAGAGCCTCCGAGTATGCATCAATAAGCTCAAGTCTTGGGTGAACATAGTTGCCTTCTTGGTAAAAATCTTTTCTGATAACATGGATGTGAAGGGAAGGTTATTACTCCTGAATATATGTGTTATATATTGAGAGTAATGTTTCTCACCCTAGAGACGTTTTCTCAGGAGTCCACCAGTGTCCTGTGTTAAAGATCAAAATATCGGCATCATGATAATATGAAGTACTCGACGACTCCATCAAATCCAATCTTAGTACACTTTTACCACTATTTAAAGATGATTCCGTGACTAGAAATGGAGACTTCACAAAACCAACCGTACAATTGTAATCCTACACAATTGTTTAGGCATTACTTGGCTTATGGGCATATAGGTATATATAATTTAATTTTCGAGTATTAATGAACAATCTAATTTTAAGCTTCAGATTCACATTAAAATTAAAATAGCAACTACTTGCCTCAAATTTGAAGGCATAATATCCCCTTCTGTGAAAATTCTTCCTTCCTGATATCTCATAAACCATGTTTTTGTCCTCAACAGAATGTCGAAGTATGCAAACAAGCGATTCCCACATGTTCCTGTTTAAAGAGTCTCCAACAAACACCATTTTCTTCCCTTTAAGTCTTTCCAAAAAATCATTTGTGTTTAAACTAGAATATAATCATAGAAAGCATCTCAATAAATTATAACAAACATGCTCCGTAAATAGCAAGATATATAACTTTTTAAAGTAGTAACGACCATTTTACCTTGGCATATCACATCCAAATGGTTGCCACCTCCATTTTACAAAGTCAATATCTGGCCTTTGATAACGATGGCAATTGAATACTCCGTCTACATAAGGGCACGACTCGGGTGGATAATATGGTTTTGTATCATCTCTTATCCATCTTCCATCAAATATATCACATTCTTTAAAAGAGCTACTATAATTCCTCAAGTTTTGAGAAATTGTGACAACATTTCCATCCTCAAAACCCCTTCTATCGAAAACTTCATATCTATTGACAGACGATGCACATACAAATATAACAAATATAAACACAAAGAATGTAACAAACGCGAATAGAAATCTAGAAACTATACTCCTTCTTGAAAATGTACAATTTGGAAAGTGATATGAGATACCAACAAGTTTCTTGAAGTTTAAGAACACCATGAACAAGGGTAATTAAGACCTAGCCTTTTCAAGAAGTTACACACTGTGACTGTGTTTGTAATTGAAAATCAAGTAAAAAGTATAAGGTTTAGTTAATCCAAACTTGAGGATATTTTCAAGTAGATTTCATGGATCTCTTGATTTACGGCGTAATGTTTGGTATGGTCTCCATATTGCATGGTAACATCTATCGAGAAGAAATGATTTTTGTCATTTTATAATTAGATGAACAATATTAAATCACTAGTTCTATATATTTTGCAAGTTATTATGTAGTCAAATGGTTGCTTACGGAACAAGTATCATAAAGGGAAACGTATGCATGCATGGTTGCTCATTCAATTCGTGGATTGTTGATGACATTAAGTCATCCGTTTAGCTGATCATACGTAAAATTGTTTATAGGAGTAGAAAGTTATTAACAAAATCCAACTCTGGCTTGTGAACCTTTTTTGTGATCTTTTTACGTAACTACTTTCTTGTTGGTTTTTGATAAAATTCTGTCGTTAAAAAAAGTTGCTCATGACTATGGCTCATGAGCAGTGGCGGATCCATAATTTTAAACCATGTGTAGTACAAATTTTGCTTATTTTGTTTCACGTATAGTTCTTACCTTTAGTTTTTCATCGACTTTTGTAAAACTAATTGTTTATTGCGGTTTTAGCTTGGAGGTTCAAGCTATTCATAATCGATTTGATTTTCATGTTTACATAATTCTAATAATCTAAATGAGTTGTAAAGAAATAACGTGACTAAATTAAGATTGTTTTTTTACTAGATTTTACATTATCGGTTTAAATTTGAAAGTTTTTTAAGTAATGTGACTAATTTTTGTTAAGTATTTCAGAATATGATAAATTCAAAATCACAAGCCTACTCCTATTAGTCTATTACCTCTATAGCTTGGACTTTGCAGGCAAATATATAAAATAAAAGACACGAAAACCAACTAAATGAAAGGACAAGAATAGTAAATATCATTATTCATCTTTCTTCTACCTCATTGTCTTCTTTCTTTTTCTTATTGAAAACTCAAGAATCAAGTTTTTCTTCAAGGTTTTTTCTCATTTTGTGCACATTTAGCTTCAAACTACATGTAGCACTTTTAAAAAACCGGTAACCTGTAAACAATATTATACTTCGTCGGCTAAAACCATGTGTGGCACGTGCCACACGTAGCCAACACTTAGATCCGCCCCTGCTCATGAGTCAATTTTCTTAGTGTGTCTTTGTTATAAGGTAGTGTACTCCTTCCATTAAAAGTGGACTCATCAATTTTAGAAAATGATATGTGCCTAAAAACATGTTTAATTATGTGTTTATAAGTCTGTGGCAACAATTTATTGATTGTAGTAGCCGGACTCACTCTTTCACAAATGTCACACAGTTCTAGGCATGTTTTTAGGCATCCCTATCATTTCTCAATCAATTTGAGGCATGAGACTCGTGTTTAACACAATTCTCTTAAAACTGATTCGTCATATGTTTCTCAAGGTACAACGGCCAAAGCAGATCTACCATCGAACGTGACAAACTTGCCCGAAATATGCAATGGCGTGTTTCTGATCGAAGGTTTGCTGGAAATCATCTGTCTTGGAGTCACGTTTTTTGTTGTAAAAAATGAATGATCGCAAGGGGATTAATTTATAGTGTAAACCTAGCTTGTTGACCAAGACATAATCGTTTCTATATAAAACTGATTTGCAAATATGTTCCATATATATGATTTCTTGTTCACAAAGGCTTAGTTAATATAATAAACTTATGCAAAATTTGGAAAGCACTAATAAGGAAACGAAAATATGTATCAAAAAGATTCACGCACAAGCGAATTTTTGAAGTTGCATTCACGTCTGCAGGCTCTCATGAATTCACAAGCTTGGAACTCATCTTGTGTATAGCATGTAATCAAATATATCGATCAAACTTTAGTTGGATGGAAAGCTTAGTAACATCTTTTGATAAATCCACTTCAAACTCTTTTGTTTTTACAAGATCTTCATTGTTTACCTCAAACACTATGTTTTTAAGTTAAAATTTGAGAGGACAAGAAAAAGAAATGAATGTTCTTTGTGTTATCGAGTTTACTTTTAAAAAACGGAAAGGGAAGAGTAGATAAGAAATTTTCACCCAATTTTCAAGAGGAAAAGGAAATAGAACATTAATATATTTTGTTTAATGACTAATATGCCACTTTTAAAAGTTTTGACAATAGAAGTGAGCAGTAGCAGTGGGCAGTAGCAGTGAGCTATGAACAGTAGCCATAGCTCACTGCTTACCGCTCACAGCTGAGCTATGTTTGGCGTAGAGCTTTTTGAGGCAATGAGCGATGAGTAACGAGCTTTTTGATTTTTAGTGTTCGTTTGGCAAAAGAGCGGTGAACTTTGTTATTATTTAAAAATGAACATTTCTAAAAAATAGCAAAGCTGACCGCTCCTTTACCAAACGACCACTAAAAATAAAAATGTTCATTGTTCACCACTCATCGCTTCAAAAAGCTCCACACCACTCTATGCCAATCATGAGTTATGGTGACTTTCATTTCGTTTCAAGAACATATGAATCATCACTTCTTTTACTTTTCTACTTCTTTTCCTTTTCGTATTCTTTTTCTGTTATTTATTTTTTTCCTTTGTTTTAAACCTTGATGAAAAAAAACAAGAGAATGATAAGTTTCAAGAGTAAATTTACCGATAACCTATGCATTTTATATTTTCTTTATGTACTACTATTAATCTGCCATCAAGTCAACACTTGTTATTATGCCAAATCTTGGAGCAATTATGAAATCAGAAATGCTGATCCAGCAACAAGGGTCAAGCCATAACCACCCATATAACTAGTGCAAATTTTCAACATAAAAAGTACGTAGTAACAAGGTTAGGGTTCTTGTCTGTAAATGGTATCTGATGTTTAATTTATGAAATAGGTTTGAGACAATAAAATAGAATCAGGGAACATGAGCACCATTGTAATAAACCCCCAAATCTATCTCGCCAGTCGCCAAGATTAAGAAAAGGAACTTGAGAATAATAGAATAAAGTAACAATGTGGGATGGTACCAGGTCATCAAAGGCGATGACAAACAAAATCAGGTCCCTGTGGCAAAGGTGAGGTTGAGATCAATGTGTTCATGTGCCACACGTAGCCAACACTTAGATCCGCCCCTGCTCATGAGTCAATTTTCTTAGTGTGTCTTTGTTATAAGGTAGTGTACTCCTTCCATTAAAAGTGGACTCATCAATTTTAGAAAATGATATGTGCCTAAAAACATGTTTAATTATGTGTTTATAAGTCTGTGGCAACAATTTATTGATTGTAGTAGCCGGACTCACTCTTTCACAAATGTCACACAGTTCTAGGCATGTTTTTAGGCATCCCTATCATTTCTCAATCAATTTGAGGCATGAGACTCGTGTTTAACACAATTCTCTTAAAACTGATTCGTCATATGTTTCTCAAGGTACAACGGCCAAAGCAGATCTACTGTCGAACGTGACAAACTTGCCCGAAATATGCAATGGCGTGTTTCTGATCGAAGGTTTGCTGGAAATCATCTGTCTTGGAGTCACGTTTTTTGTTGTAAAAAATGAATGATCGCAAGGGGATTAATTTATAGTGTAAACCTAGCTTGTTGACCAAGACATAATCGTTTCTATATAAAACTGATTTGCAAATATGTTCCATATATATGATTTCTTGTTCACAAAGGCTTAGTTAATACAATAAACTTATGCAAAATTTGGAAAGCACTAAAAAGGAAACGAAAATATGTATCAAAAAGATTCACGCACAAGCGAATTTTTGAAGTTGCATTCACGTCTGCAGGCTCTCATGAATTCACAAGCTTGGAACTCATCTTGTGTATAGCATGTAATCAAATATATCGATCAAACTTTAGTTGGATGGAAAGCTTAGTAACATCTTTTGATCCACTTCAAACTCTTTTGTTTTTACAAGATCTTCATTGTTTACCTCAAACACTATGTTTTTAAGTTAAAATTTGAGAGGACAAGAAAAAGAAATGAATGTTCTTTGTGTTATCGAGTTTACTTTTAAAAAACGGAAAGGGAAGAGTAGATAAGAAATTTTTATTAAAAAATTTCACCCAATTTTCAAGAGGAAAAGGAAATAGAACATTAATATATTTTGTTTAATGACTAATATGCCACTTTTAAAAGTTTTGACAATAGAAGTGAGCAGTAGCAGTGAGCTATGAGCAGTAGCCATAGCTCACTGCTTACCGCTCACAGCTGAGCTATGTTTGGCGTAGAGCTTTTTGAGGCAATGAGCGATGAGTAACGAGCTTTTTGATTTTTAGTGTTCGTTTGGCAAAAGAGCGGTGAACTTTGCTATTATTTAAAAATGAACATTCCTAAAAAATAGCAAAGCTGACCGCTCCTTTACCAAACGACCACTAAAAATAAAAATGCTCATTGTTCACCACTCATCGCTTCAAAAAGCTCCACACCACTCTATGCCAAACATGAGTTATGGTGACTTTCATTTCGTTTCAAGAACATATGAATCATCACTTCTTTTACTTTTCTACTTCTTTTCCTTTTCGTATTCTTTTTCTGTTATTTATTTTTTTCCTTTGTTTTAAACCTTGATGAAAAAAAACAAGAGAATGATAAGTTTCAAGAGTAAATTTACCGATAACCTATGCATTTTATATTTTCTTTATGTACTACTATTAATCTGCCATCAAGTCAACACTTGTTATTATGCCAAATCTTGGAGCAATTATGAAATCAGAAATGCTGATCCAGCAAAAAGGGTCAAGCCATAACCACCCATATAACTAGTGCAAATTTTCAACATAAAAAGTACGTAGTAACAAGGTTAGGGTTCTTGTCTGTAAATGGTATCTGATGTTTAATTTATGAAATAGGTTTGAGACAATAAAATAGAATCAGGGAACATGAGCACCATTGTAATAAACCCCCAAATCTATCTCGCCAGTCGCCAAGATTAAGAAAAGGAACTTGAGAATAATAGAATAAAGTAACAATGTGGGATGGTACCAGGTCATCAAAGGCGATGACAAACAAAATCAGGTCCCTGTGGCAAAGGTGAGGTTGAGATCAAAGTGTTTGAAGAGTAGTTGACTCTAAACTAGAGGGAGCAAAGATGGAAGTTGTGGAATCAAATCATATGGTTATAGCTGGAAGACATCACAGTTTGGGATGTACTAATAAGTCAGAAACAAACAAAGACAAATTGCTGACCGAACAACTATGAAACCCCATTAATCCCAAGAAGTTAAAAACAAACAGCGTATCAAAACTAAAATGATTTATGGTGGTTGAAAACTTCTTTTTGAGTAGTCCTTCGAAGGACAGGTTTTGTCAAAATGGGTCTTCTCAGCAATCATAACCTCAAAATTCAGATACAAAACTATAGTGAGTTTAAGCAAGTCGCTTTAAATGTCTAACAACCTTTTTCTTTATGTCTAATGCCTAAGAACTTTGGATGTTGCTCTTGACAAAGTTATAGTAAAGTCGCAATTCGAAATGTTCTTGTAGGTCTCCTCAGCAATGATAACCTGCAAAATTCAGAGATAAAATAGTATTAGCACATAACAAGCCTATCGCAAGTTCAAGAACTGATAATACAAACTGCGACAGCATGTTCAAAATTAATGGCGGAAGACTTTGGGTTTAAGAACATGTGCATGTGTTTAAGATATCTTACAGCATCTTCTGGGATCATGCTGAAATCGAGTAAAGAAGAGCCCAACACCTCTCTGATGTATGTTTCCTGCAAAAATAAGAGAGAGGAAGCTATTTATTGTCGCAAGTGATAGAAGCTAGTGAGTAGTGACCAATCAGCTGATCCCTCAACAATCTATCTATATTAGGCAGGGAAAAGATGGGTTATGTTTAGCTCTAGGCAGGTAACAATATTGTCCATTTTCTGATAAATATCGGGTTAAATGGTTACCAAAAACTGACAGCGATTTAAAAGGTTGTAAGTAGTAAAGATACTCTTTGGTGACTTAGAATTGACTCGTTCAACCCATTTGAACTTTTAGCTAACCTTTTCTATCATACCCGTTTGAAGTGTTTAACCCATTACAGATAAACAGAAAGCAAAGCAACTATTGAGGAATCACCTGGGATTTTAAAATAAGGGCTGGAACCGATGGATCTTCATCTAGTGATTTGAAGTACACCTCCACTCTATCTGTGGGTTCGAGTCCAGATGTTTTCCTTAGCTTCTGTACCCTATTTACAACCTATAAATAGAAGTTTAATATCAGAAATATGTTTCAGCTGCCGCTAATAAAGAATCTCTAGCTTGGATACCCTTTAGATAAATATAAATTTATCATAACTTTTGGTAATGATGCAAATGTAAATGTAGCTCAACTATGAAACTAACCAAGAAGGAAATATTTCAATTTTCACGGAACCTTTGCAAAAGCAAAGTTTTGTAATTTTATTAGAAAAAAGGCAGCTATGAATTAATACCTCGCGTGCGAAACCAGCTTCAAACAAGGAGTCATCAGGTTGCAAGTCCAGTATAACCAAAACATCACCTAAAAGTAACATAATGTTTGTTATTCAAAGAATGTTAATCATCATATAAACATGGTATCGTAAAGATGTCTAGTTTGATCCCCCCCACCATCACTTGATGCATCCATTTGCTCTTCTGTCACACCATCAGGGCGTTTAAATCCACGCACAATCTACAAAATTCAAACATAGATGTTTATATCAATAGTTTAATGATTTAATGAGCTTACAGAAAAATGCTGCTAGACTATGGAGCCATATACTTACTTTAATATCAGTCAGCTTCAAGCAATGTGTAGCAATAGTAATTTCCCCTGCTTTTTCAAAAGATAAAATATCTTCCTGTGACATCGCCTTCACAGCCTCTGCAACTACTCTCATTGATTTGCCCAATCTTTTACCCAGCACACTGGATCAAGAAAATATAACTAATTCATGATTCTTGTATTAAAAATGTAACATATAAAACTGACAAGAGAGAATCAGAGAAAATATAAGAGCTTATAATTACCTGAAATCAGGTTCAGCGCGCAAGAAAGAATACTTCAATTGATCTTTGCACGGCACCACAGATTTAACATTGAGCTCCTCCAGCACATACTATAATGCAAATCGAACCAAACCAACAAAATAAGAAAATGGCAACATAAAGGTGCGATTGGAATTAGTTATCAGCCAAAGAAACAAAGATATTTTTATCAATAACGAAGAAACAAGTAATATGCAAATTCTTTAAGTAAGATACTGATATGATTAAATGGTACTAGTAACATATTTACAAATGGAAACTGGATATTGAAGCATAAACTCGAGTAAAATGTTTTACATACTAATGTAAAGTGCCAAAAGGTAAGAATTTACATCATTAACAATGAACACTGGTATAATGGATGATGATAGATACAATATATCCACCGAGACAGGTCAAAACGTGCTTGGGTTGAAGCTGGTCATTTTAATACGGAGTATACCAGGCCTAACAGGGTTGATCCATACATCTTTGTACGTTTGAAAATAATTGTAACTTCAAAGTAAGCTAATATGTTTGCAAAAACAATATCATTCTTTAGTAGGTCACAAGCATTTAGTAGGTTGATTGACCCATTTGAAAAAAACCACAACCCAAGCCAACACAATAGATGGTTTGAGATTCAATAGTTTCAACAGTAACCATGGTTAATATCTCACCCTTAGATGTTCTAAGTACAAATTTTGCCAAAGTTTAGTAACTTATGAGCTCTCTTGCAGATATTTCCCTAGAAATAATACTTCTAATCCCTAATTCTACTAAAGAGAACTAATCACTATAATTGTCTAAAAATATCAGCTATCAAATAGGTAAGTATGACACCCTAACTTATCTCCATATTCAACCTTATGGGAATATTTATGATTAAATAGGTCTAAAACATCCTTTCATAGTATGGAAGAAGATACTAATCACCACTGACCTCTTTCAGTCTGCCAGTAATGTCGTCAAGGAACTCAGCATCTGGATGTACAACAATCATCTCCCTGAAACCATTGAGACAAATATATTTATAAAATACAAACAATAAACCGAAGGCAACCATGTAAAAATATCAATAATCAAATTACTTGAGAGGTGTTTTCAGAGGTTTGTTGTGACGCTCCCGAATATTACGTGCATGATCAATAATGGTCATCATTCTATTAACACTTTGTTCAATACGATCTCCCCCCTGAAACAAAATTATCACCATTAATCATTGTATACTTTATGAGAATGACCAACTAGAAGAAATTTTGTATCACAAAAACCAATAGTACCTTTCCTTCTACTTCAGGAAAACTGCAAAAGTGAATGCTTTCCTCTGATCCATTGGATATTTTTCTCAAGTTTTTATAAAGCACTTCCGTAAAGAACGGTGTGAATGGAGCCATTGCTTTACAAGAAGTTAAAAGCACCTACACCCCATTGTAAAAAAAACATAATAATACATCATTAGATATCTGGTTAAGTGTGATGATCGCACATCGTGTTAAATGATTAATCAGAACCATACATAGTAGAGAGTAGAGAGTGCCGTTCTGCAGTCCTCTTCTCCAGTACGGCCTTTCAGTCTTTTCCGATTGAACCGCACATATATGTTGGTTAAATTGTCAAGGAACTTTAAGAGATAAGGAACAACCTGCAAATGTGTAAGTACAGATTAGTATTTACCAGGAAGCATGGATACAAAATACCACCAATAAACATGTAATACATACCACCAACTCCTAGTGTGTCTTATGTATAATTAAGCTTTCGTATACACATAACAGCATTAACGTTTGAAATCAATAGCGAACTTACCGTATAAAGTCGATAAGCATCCATTTCCTGTCGAACAAAATGAACCAGACTTTGAGTGGCTGAGTTGATCCACTGGTCAAGTACATTTGCAGACTTAACAAGGGTGGCGCGATCAAGTGGAACAAATGAAGCAAGCCCCTCAACCTCAAGTCGTTTTGCATTTTGTACCAGGAAACGATACGCATTGTACCATGGTAAAAATACATCTTTGACCTGCATGGGCAATCAATTAGCTATATATATTTTTCTTAAAGAAAAGAAAGTGCAGTGAAATATTGCAAAAAAAATATTATTGGAATGTAAACTCCCAAAATGTGGGCATGTGGCTAGTAGTTTAATCAGATGAGTAAAGATTATACAGGGCTACTAAGTGCTTATTTAATTGTTATTCATGATGAGCCAATAAAGATTACTCACAACATTATAGACTCCCTCCTTTTTGAAACGTAAAGGTTCTGCACGAACTACCGGCGAGTTTATAATGTACAACCGTAGAGCATCCTGAAATAAAATTATGTTTGTTATTCAACAAGATAAAAATAATAATTAACTTGATAAATTCTAATAATTATGTTTGTTATTCAATGATACAAAAATTAAGGACACTTACAGCCCCATAATCATCGATGACTTCCATAGGTGAAGGATAATTCTTCAATCTTTTACTCATCTTTTTACCATCCTCAGCCAGCACAAGGCCATTGCATATGAGATTTCTAAATGCAGGCTTATCAAATAAGGCCGTTGACAAGACCATAAGAGTGTAAAACCTGCAGCATTCACACTTTATAAATCCTCCCTATGTGTTGGTAAAATTTGCTAAAGATATAAGGACAAAAGAAACATGGCTATTTCATGAAATTGATTTATTCTGCAAGAAATGCCACTTATTTTGGTTTCTAAATTATTTAATAGCGATTTAGTTAGTAGCATGCGCTACCTATCCCTTTGAATTAAAAATAAAATTACCCACCAGACCCTATAGGATCAACATATCCGGAATCTACCAGGTCAGAATGCCACCTCTTATCAATTAATGACCAGTATAATGACAAAAAGGAAAAGAAGAATTAATCCACAGTTGTTAGATGAATGGAAGGAAGAGAAACAAACCAGCCACGAGTTTGATCCAACCCTTCAGCTACAAAATGTCCAGGAAAGTTCTTATTGAAAAATTCTTTATTTTCAAATGGGTAGTGGATATATGCATAAGGCATGGACCCACTCTCAAACCAGCAATCGAATACCTGAATTACGCCACAAAAGTCAATAATAAAACAATATGGATCTTAAATGCAAGACTAATAGACTATAGATCCTCAAACAAAAAGTACATGGGAAGTTCATAATAGAACAAAATGGTTACAGAAAAGTAAATCACAAAAACTCAATTTATTTGGGTACCAATCCCAAAATATATATATGTTCTTTATTCAACCAGATATATGCAAGACCTCCTTAAAAACCAACTGAAAAATATGAAGTGGTTATGGTTTTCCTTACATCCTCCACACGGTGAAGCTCGCCGAACTCTGGACCACGAGGGCTGGGAATTGTGATATGGTCAATTTTGTGACGATGTAAATCCGTTACCTGTGAGAATTGAGATAGTGGTCATCAAATCATATAACTTATGTTTTTATTCAAAAGAGCATCCTCAACATACTTCTAGACTTTCAGATTAAATAACTGCAAGAGGTTAACTGAGAAAAGACAAACAAACCTTGACTCCCGAACGCCTTTCCAGTTCTTCAACAGAACCGATAACTTCAACATCCACACCGTCCTTACTAATCCAAATAGGAAGAGGAGTACCCCAGAACCTGCTTCGACTAATGGCCCAATCTCGGGCATTTTCCAGCCAATTGTGAAACCGTTTTTCCTGCATCATACAAAAGCAGGGACGGATAATTGATCAATGTAACAAAATAATACAAATGAATAGTTAAATGAAGATTTATATACCTTCACAAAAGCAGGAACCCATGTTGTTTCCTCAGTGTTCTCTAGCAATCGATCTTTCAACTTCTCCACTGCAACAAACCTTGACCAGTAAACAAGAATCAACTAATTAAGATACCATACTTTATAAACCCAATAAAGAAAAAAAGGATAAAAAGTTATATAAGTAAGATGTAGAGAAACAATTAATCAAACACATCATAAAAACGTGTGTACCAGCTAGGAACTGCTCTGTAGATAAGAGGAGTATCAGATCTCCAACAAAACGGATATGAATGCATACAGCTTCCAGACTTCAACAGTCTACCCTTTTCCTGTATCATCGAGCATAAAATATTAAAAAAATAATAACAATAAAAAAAATAATAATAAATAAATTTGATGTCTCGCAACAACTTGTTATTTTTTATGAAAACTTCCACAACACTTGCCTTCACTGCTAGAATAATATCCTTATCTGCTTCTTTGACATAACGACCACTGAAATCAGTAATTCTCTTAGTGAAGCAGCCATCATCGTCAACTGCCATTACCAAATTTTCTCCCTGAATAGACGAATATTTAATCAGGGATACATGACATAAATTACAAATATACAAGAAGACAATTTGAATGCAGTTGTTATAACCTTGTTAATTATTTGATTTTCAAGACAAACACGATAGTCGTCTTCACCAAACGCTGGAGCACAGTGCACAATCCCAGTTCCACTCTCAGAAGTTACATAGTCATCTGCAACAACTCTGAACGCCGTATCTGTAAAATCCTTGAAGTAATCGAATAACGGCACATACCTGTAAACATATTATTAGTTTACTGCATTATTTACCGATAATATTATAAAAAATCGAGTAAAATGACTCACTTTTTACCCACGAGCGAAGATCCAGGAAACTTTTCCAAGATTTCATAAGCAACCACGGTGTTTTTAGCTTTTCCACCAGTAGAGCCCTTTGTTTTGGGAAGTGAATTGTCATCCACAGGTCCACTAGGTGTTCCTTTTTTTGGCTTCTCTACTGGAAGCTCTGATAGTCGAGATTCCGCAACTACATAGATATTTCCATTGGATTTGCTCTTCACCTGATTTCATTTGAATTTTCCATCAGATAATTATACAGCTTCAAACCTTTGACTAGAGGTGGCAAAATGAGCAGGTCAGGTGGGTTGGTTAAATAGTTAGTCCCAGTTCGGATTAAAACAGAAATTGTATGCATTAGAAAAGGCTAACCAGTTTGACCAATTCCCCTTTTAGATTAATTTTTCTGTTTAAGTCGTTGGAGATGACGCATAACCTTATTTAGATCAGTAGATAATGCATTAACCTATGTTTAAGCTATATGATAAATGGGTCGATATTGCCACATCTGCTTTTGAGAAAAACATATCAACGACTAACCTTCACATACACAAAGTTTGAGTTGACACAAAGTGCAAGATTACTCGGAAGAGTCCATGGTGTGGTTGTCCATGCAACAATTGCAGCACCGTCTTCAGCATCAAGAATTGGAAAAGTAACCATTATCTCAGGATCAGGCACATCCTGCTCAACAAATAAAAGGTGACATACAAGCATATACATATATAACATATTACAATTTACCAAATCAGTATTCGCATTAAAAAATATGCATATCAATATTTATCAATTTAGCATAACCACTAACCTAAGACAACCACTGGCGTTTGGTATTGAACGCCAGGAACAACATAAACCAAGGACATTCAATTATCCAGAATCAAAGAATGACTGATACACATTATCAACATACTAATTAACAAAATGTAGCCACCCAATTAGTCTTTACAAACCCACTTTTGATTCTTAATGTCATTATCAAGTCAACAAAATATTTAAGTACTTTAGAAAGAAAATCAAGTATCCAAACAAGATTAAGAATAAGAGAGCATTGCTACACCAACAAATCAATAAAGTCTTGTCAAATTAAAAGGAGAGACTTCATAATTAATCAAGGCATTGACCTCAATAATACCTCAGTAGTTGGGTCCTGACACTTGGGATCACACCGACCTAATAAATATCAACATCATGCAATACCTTCATTGATGTATGTGCATGTTTGTTGATATTTGTCTACATTTACAACATTTTGAGATGGTCAAAAAGGTTCATGATTCCTAAGGTAACATCCCTATACCATAATTTATTGCGGATAAATGAATTAACCAGCTTGGTCAAACGAAAGAGGCCCATCATCACAGATTAGAAAATAAACAATCAAGAGCTTAACTGATTATATTTAAGTGAAAAACAAGAAGATATTCATTTCTAACCTTGTAGTTTGAGTTAGCCTCAAAGTTGGACAATGGCGTCTTGCAGCCAGTGCTGTACGGCATGACCTGATAGATGAAACAAAACATCACGAAAAGGTATCACACATTGAATTTACAAATTACCACAAGACACAAACAGTAAATATGCTTGAACTTCCATCTTACTCTTTTCATAATCATTCAAATTGTAGTATAAGTTTGGCAAATGTACAATAATAGACGAAATGCTGAATTAAAAGTCACGGAGTAAAAATTAAGGAACTAGAAACAAAAGTCGAGGTTGATAAAGAACTAACCTTAAACCCTCGATAAACAAGGTTCTTCTTAAACAACTCTGAAAACACCCACCAAACACTCTCCATAAAATTCAAATCCATTGTTTTATAATCATTCTTGAAATCAATCCATCTTCCCGTTCTCGTGATCACCTTCTCCCATTCCCCAACATATCTAGTAACAATACTCCGACACTCCTCATTATACTTATCAATCCCCATCTTCAGCACGTCCTCTCTAGTCTTGATCCCGAGCTTGGTGTCAATCTCATGCTCAACCGGCAACCCATGACAGTCCCAACCAAACCTTCGTGTGACGTGGTGCCCCGTCATTGTCTGATACCTCGTCACAATGTCCTTGATTGTTCCAGCTAGGATGTGACCATAGTGAGGGAGGCCAGTGGCAAACGGGGGCCCATCATAAAAGATGTATTCGGGTAAATCTTTTGTTTTTTCCAATTGGGTTTCAAATGCTTTGACTTCTGTCCACCACTCTAAGATCTTCTCTTCTTGTTTTGGGAATGAAAAATCCTTCCCTTCAATAACATCTTCCATTTTGCACCTGAACTAAAATTAAATTAGAAGCAAAAACTGCATAAACTAGCAAATAAATAAATTTCAAATAAGCCGCAAAGAAAAGAATATTTCTCATTTGTAAATACAAATGAAATAACCAACTATATGCTTTACACCAGGGCCGACCTTTTTGTTCGGCCAGCTGGGCGACGGCCCAAGGCAGCAGATAGGGAGGGGGAATCAATTTATAAGCCTGTGTTACACTACGGTAGGTTCAGTTTTAAGCCCATGTCAGTTTTGATGTTAAAAACAATAACCGGCCCTTATAACTTTTTTTAAAGGTAACGATCAGCAGACATAGTCACGTAAAAACTAGGAAAAGTGTCGAGGTCAACAAAAGCAACAAAAACGTATGACATTGTGGTAAATAAATTGGCGATTGAAACTTTGGCAATGGCAGTCGAATTGGGTACGATCAAGGCATCAAAGGGATTGATCAATCATCAATTCTTCTGTTGAATCTCTTCATCAATTTGATCAGGTGATAATATTCCATAATCCATACTTATTATTTGTTTTGCTAACTTGCTATTATATTTTATAATTTACGCTAGAAACTATCATGTTGCGTCGTTCACAACCGTCATGTGCCCAAAATGGGATCCGTTTGTCGTACACAAAAATAAAGAACAATAATAATGTTGAATAGAATATTGAAGTCCTATAAATGAGTCAAGAGAGGCTAAACGGGTTAGCAATTTTGAGTACTGAAAGTAGTTTTCTAGCAAATGTCAACTATGACAAAATAATTGACGAACTTGCTTCAAAAAACACACGGTGACATCGCTTTAGGTGATCTATGTTGAACTAGTAATCCAAAGTTTATTTCCACATATTGTAAAATCTTACTTATTAGATAAAAATCGGCACGGCGATGAGCCGCCTAGCTTGACTAGGTTCCAAACCCCTAAAACACGTGTTGTTTGTTTACAAGGAAGCAATTTCAGTCGGCTCGCCCCGGGCATCAAAAACCTCAGGACCGGCCCTGCATTACACGTATAAACCAAACACCATAAAACCACATAATACAATCTGAACTAAAAACGTAGCACTTCGAACCCTAAACGCCCATATTTATTAGCATAACAAAACAATGTGAATGTCGCCTATAGCAAAACAAGCAAGCACATATACATCAAATTCACGAATCAAGCATCGAAAACAACTAGTCCTTTCACAAACGCTATCGAGGTTTGTATCCCCCTAGTTTTCTGTACTTTTTCTAGTCATTCCAAAATGTTTACCTATCGAGGTTTGTATTGTATCCCCCCTAGTCTTTCATAGACTTTGTTTACCTATCGAGACGATTCGCATTTACTATTTTCGAATATAAACGTATAAATCATCATCTTATATTTAATTCAATTTAATTCAACACGTAATATATAAGAAAGCTAAATACATTATTATAAGTCTCTAATATTATTATTACTAATGGTAACAGTAATGCAAAGTGCAAACCCTAATATCATAAACTATATATAAAGATAGAAATATAACATGAATAATATAAGTTAAAACTGATCGAAGAAGAATTACCGGTGGTCGGTGGAGAAGTGGATCGGTGGTTACGGAGGACGGCGGCGATGTTTATAGATGGAGTGAGCTTTTGAGGGTTTTAAAATGGAGGATTGGTGGATATGAAGGGTAAAAATATGGAAACACAAATTTAATTATTGCTTGTTCCTTCGGGTCGGGTTAAAACCGAGAACCCAACTAAAGTGGCTCTTTTGTGTCGGTCGGTTCGGTTTAGACAGTTTAGGTTTGTTTTTTCTCGATTTTCGCCTGAACCAAGCTAAACCAAAACCGAAAACCATAAATATATAAAACCGAAACCGAATCGATTAAGGTTGGCTCAGTTTTGATTGGACCGATTCGGCAAGGTTTTTCGATTTGATTCGATTATCAAACAATTTGCTCGGCCCTACTCCTTAGTCATCTCTTGGTAAGGATTTTTGTTTGTAAATAGGTTTAGAATAAAAGTTAGATTTTGTATTTGTGTGAAAAATACATGGAGAGAAAAAAACTATTAAATGAAAAAGAATATTTGATGACATGCAAAGTTTAAAATAATTATGTTTGGCACACTTTCTTTGTTATCTCGTTGATTTTTCTTTTTCTCCATTTTATTTTTGTTAGTTATGTTATGGATTTTGAATTCACATCAATAAAAGTACAACAAATCATACACATTTTGACTTCTCAAAAATGAAGCATGTATGGTTAGAAAACAATCAAAGTTATGAGTACCTTTTTGCGAGACAATTTTTTCCACAAATACGTCCCTTTGTTTCAAAAAATCTAGTGTTAGCTTTTACTAAACTTGATACTTTTTCATGATTTTCACAATTGCTAAAAATTAGTTTTGTGTTTTTTCAACAAACAAGTCAACAACTTAATCTTATAATAATTATAATAAAAGAATTCCTTTGGTATATTAAATATAGTTTTAAAAATATTTTATTTACAAAATTTAGTTAGATATCGAAAGATCAGAGGAGTGATCTCGCATGATAAGATTGATAAACAATTAAAACCACCAACTTTGCTAAGGATTTGTATTCCTCTAATGCTCAATCTTCATTCCTAACCCATTAAACAAACAACATATATAGCGTTTCCAACCCCACTAACCAATTAAACAAACACGCTTTTGCTGAAAGTTAATATTGATTCATTATTATCACTCCTCCAACTTTTTGTTGTTGATATATTACTGTATTAAACTTGAGTGACATTATGACATTAAAACTTGAACATAAAAGCTATTAACTAATTAGGGAGATATTACACGTGTCATTATGACATTCATGACAATGATGCCATAACACTTCCGTAGCAATGTTATTTGTTACAATATTTCCTTATTGTAGTGTGCTAAGGGATTTTTAAGAGGGGTATTGATTAGGGGTTGAAACAAGCAAAGCTTGAGCCTGCCATAGCTCGAGTTTAGCTCGTGGTATGTTTTGACGAAGAAAAGTTGTGTCGTTGTGAATGGAAGTGTCCACCTCCAAGCGCTTATTAGTATATTGGATGGCTCGAAACAAATAAGTTATTTACTTATCGGTGTTAAGCTTACCACATATGAGAGTTTCTCATGATTCATGATTGATGTTATATAGAACCATGATCCAAGTAATTTGAATATAAAAGTCGCAACTATCTAAAAACATGTTGGTTTTTTATATTGTCTTCCAGACATATAACATTTGCTACTCGTATATGTGAAACACGTATTATATAAGATTACAACGAATCAAATAAGTTGAACGGGTTGATTGAAACGTCGAAAGGTATTTATATGCTTAAAACCATCAAACATCTATCTTTACTATACACTAGAACGATTACCCGTGTATAACGACGATGTGCAGTATGGGGTGTGTAGTAAGTGAGATTGAAGAATTAATGGTTTAAATTGTACTTATGTATATAAATGTTTAAGATTGCACTACCTTTTATATGTATGAGTATTTTAGTCTAATAACATTACTCATTTCTTAAATTTTAAGCAAATGTACTTTCTCTTTTTATGTGGTATAAATAAAGAGAAACACATTTACTTAAAATTTGCAAAGAAAAAGTAATGTTGGTTTACAAAAAATAAGTTTACTAATATCCTTACTCATTTTTAGATTTTATTAATATTTTTAAATAAGCTATCTGTTCAACAAAAAAGTGCATACCTTACTATTTATGTTTGTCTAAAAAATTGTCTAATTTTTAAATATAAATAGTAATTATGATTATATGTTACCTTTATAATCAAAACGTGCATTAACTGCTCAATTTTAATTTTTAAATAAGTGTAAAGGTAAAAATAATTTTTTATCAATCAAAACTTGTAGTACCTACACATATCATAAATTGTTTATTTTTGTTTGTGGACACTCTTTTCAGGACGAACAAAATATTTGACAACTTTAACATTCTAAAATTATTTATATGCAATTATAACAATATCAAACGCATACAATTTTCAACAGTAAGAGTATAGTGTCAAAAGTACACACAACCACCGCTATTTGCAGGTACTTAACTATTATTTAATCAGTTCAGATAAACTAACACAATCTATTTAGTGATATCTAAATAACCGGAAGTAACATGCGTTCTTCCTATCTCGTTTCACTCCTTATGTAAAGACACACAAATCGTAAAAATTATGATGATCTACACATGAATATAATTATAACAAAACCAAATAACAATTACTTTCGACTTTCAAGTTCCAAAACACTTCATCCATTCTAATATTATTCACTTGTTATTTTAGGATGTCTTCAAAAAATTGTCACTACAAAAAGTTATAGCGAAAATTGTTTAAGTTTACCATATTATCCATAATCAAATTATTATTTGTCAAATTAAATGACAACATTAATTAATTATCAAACAATAAACATGTCTTTTTTTTTTTTTACTCTTAAAACAAATACTACGTACAAACCAATAATAAATGCATTTATTAAATCATGTATTCCTGTCTCGTGGACAGAATTTTAAGATAGAAGGAGTAACTAAAAAACATTTAAAACACAAAACCCTTTTCAACAACAAGAAAACTAAAATCGATTGTTACATACCATTACATCATCATCTATACTACATATAAACAGAAAAACACATTTGCTTAAAATCAAAAACTTAAAAAGTTAATAATGTTGTTAAACTAAAATATCTATATTTAATAAGTCAATGCAATTTACTAAATATTTAAATAGTTAATTATAATTTAAACTATCAATTTTCTTCACTCATATTTACTTCACACCTACATATACATAAAAATAAATTGCACGCATAAATTAACATTGCTATAAATTGTCGCCGCTATACGAAAGTAATCGTCTGGTTTATTAAATTTGTTTACCTGAATTAAGTATGAGATAGATTTACTGAATCAAAATAAATTTTTGAAAAGTCTATAAATTTTGTATTTAGCATTAAAAGTAGAAGGTTAAATAAAAACTAGGATAAAAACATAAAAAAACACACGACAATGAAGTTTATCAACATGAATTGGTACTCTTGGTTTGGTGCTCGTGTTTGCAGTCTGGCTTTGGATAGAATCAAGCACTATATATGAACCCCTCAAAATGGTTCGAAAACATGTCACTCGAACAAGATTAGTCAAGCTTTTAGAGATTTAGGTTATTGAGAAAATGTGTTTGATGGAATTAACTTGATAGACTTTGTCAAATGCATACAAAAACTTGCTTCAACAACCATTTCTTGTGCAGAATAAAAAAGATTTACATTTGCTATTGAGTGACTTCACTTGTGCAGAACACTTTAAAACGTAATTCAAACAAAATTTAACACTAGATTTCCTTTACCTTTTTTACATGCATTCAGCAAATATCAACAACCACACAAAAACCAATACCAATATATATGACAATGACTTAATGTCATCTTGGACCAGAAAGCTCCATTGCTTCACCTACAAGTGAAGATTCTTCTATAAAATCTGAGTATCTTTGTGGAATACTTTCTAAACCCCGAAATCTTGGCGTTTCAACACTTTGTGATGCTTCCCATCTTTCCACTAACCCTTCTCCTTCCAACATTCTCAACACTTCTGACATCTTTGGCCGATAGGTAGGGCTAAATTGAGTACATAAGAGTGCTACTTGAACCATTTCTTGCAACTCAACCCGATCAAAATCACTTTGTAGAGCTTTATCTACCATTAAGTTTAGTTTGCCTTCTTGATGGAGCTTTTTTACCTGTACAACAAACCAAATTAGTACCCATTTATATCCCTTCATGTCAAATTTTATCTGTAAACATACCAAATGCCAAAAAAAAAAAAAAAAAAAAAAAAAAAAAAGGGTATGTCTCAAGTCTTTGATAAACATGTCTCAAGTCAACCCAACCCAACCTGTGCAAAACTAACCATTTTGGCCCATTACTTGACCTGCATGTATCGACTACTCTAAATAAAGGGGAAGAGCATACCCAATCTAGCATTATGCCTTTCTGGTTGGCGGCTTTTCCAAAGTTCAATGCTCTCTGACCAGTAATTAATTCCAAAAGCAAAATTCCGAAACCGAAAACATCGGTTTTTTCGGATGATTGACCAGTAGACAGATACTCGGGAGCAATATGGCCCACGGTGCCACGTACAGCTGTAGTGACATGAGAATCACGGTGGTCTAAAAGTTTAGCTAGCCCGAAATCACCAACAACAGCCTCAAAATCTTCATCCAACAGAATGTTGGCTGCTTTAACATCACGGTGGATGATTTTCGGGTCACACTGCTCATGCAAATATAGCAAACCCCTAGCAGTTCCTAAAGCTATACTTTTTCGCCTAGTCCAGTCTAAAACGGGCCTTCCCTGAATATCATCTGCCAAAAACACATTCATATATGTCAGTTATTTTTTTAAGTTAAAAAAAAGGGAATTATTCGGCTGTTGCAACATTACAACGAGTCAAAAGGGATACTTTTGACTACCGAGTCATGGTATTATTAGTACCTTCAATTTGATACTAATTTTGTAACAGTTGTGGCAGACAGCATGTTTATAGATGTAATAATCAAACTTTCCATCAAAACAATCATCTCAATTCAAAAGTTAAATTTTTTTTAATAGACCCCAATAGTCAAACTTTGACTTCAAATGGTATGCATGGCTATTTAACTAATAATACAGGAAAAAAATAAAGCTAGCACACCTTTTAGTCTTGATGCCACACTACCATTTGGCATGAACGGATAAACAAGAAGACGTTCATTTTCTGTTGAGCAAAATCCCCAAAGGCGTAAAAGGTTACGATGAACAGCTAAACTTATTGTTTCAACTTCAGTTTGAAATTGAATTTCACCTCCAAAAGTATTGCTATCTTTCAATCTTTTAACAGCCACTGTTGTTCCATCGTTCAATGTCCCTTTATAAACAATTCCATATCCGCCTTTGCCCAAAATATTTTTTGCATTAAAATGATCAGTGGCAGCCCGAAGTTCCTTAAATGTGTATCTCCTCAAATGGCCCAAGCATACCTCAGGGTCATATTGTTCTGCTAAAATAATAAAGCTCACTTATTAACTAATAAAAAACAAAAAGTATGATGAAATCAGATAGAGAAAGACTAACGACTAACCATTAACATCAAAAAATATTTGTTGGTTTTTCCTGTATCGCCACCATATGAGTAACGAGATGACTATGATGACTAGAAAAGCAGCACTGATGCTTGTCCCAAGAGCAATAGCCAAATTGTGAGTTTTTTTATTTGATGAGGATTGATCTAGTGAAAAAAAAAATTGTTAGAATCGATATCTCACATATGTACATTACATCAAGAGGTGGAAATTTCGACCCACAAATGGGTCGACTCGGCCTTGTTGTATCTCTAACAGGTCCAAAGGGTGAAATTCAAAAAAAAGTTAGCTACAGCATTGAGCGGGGTTTGAACGGGCCAACAACCATGTATTTGAGTATTACAATGCCTAAAGACCTCCTAAATCATGTTATGCGAAGATTAGAACTATGAAGATTAAATTTGAAATCATACATGACAAAGTGACAAACAAATTATTTAGAAAAATAAAACTTTGGACCCGATAACCGGTCAACCACTTTGACCGGTTACCAATATCTGATTGACCCATCCATTTTGCTATCTCTTAACCATAATAATAGCAGGACAAAATACCAGGTATCATTTAAATAGCAAGAAACAAAAGTGTGACATATAAATAAAGGGGATCTAACAGAAGGGACTTTATGTGATATATCACCTGAGAAGCCATCAGGCGGGAAAGAGAGAGGCTCGGGATAAATATTAGAACAATTATTTGCAGAATTCTGTCCACAAAGCATAGGGTTGCCTATGATTCTGAAGCCAAAACAACATACACATTAACGAAAATAAAAAATATGGTAATGAAATTATGGATTATGGGGAAAAGAAAACGCACCTAAATGTTCTTGCAGATAGTTTCGGCAAAGGACCAGTTATATTATTGTATGACACATCTCTACATAAGCAAATGAAATGTATAATAAGATAACATTATATTATGCTATTTAACCCCGTAAATACATATGTAAATTTGACGCCAAGGAAAATGACATACACAAGAGTGAGGCCTCCAACTTCTGATAAAGATTCAGGAACTAAACCGGTAAGACTGTTGTTGTTCAGACGCCTATCTTGCTCAAAGAAAGTGATTCGAAATGAGTAAAGTTTTCTTATCTTGTTTAATTATACTACAATTGTAAGTCCATATATACATTCAAATAGTTATAGTAAACTTACAGAAAGTTAAGGTTCTTGAGATCCCCTAAAGAACTAGGCAGCTGACCAGAGAACATATTTCCTGACAGATCAAGAGTTTGAAGCTTCTGCAACTTCCCGATTGCACCCGTAACTGGTCCATATATTCCATTATTCTGAAGCGTACTACACAATTTTATCAAATCGTCAACTCTTAGAACAATGGGTCAACATTTACTATTTACTTATTTAGCGAAGAACAAGAATGAAGCACTTACACAGATTGCAAGTTACTAAGATTTCCAATTGCAGGCGATAAGGTCCCGGATAAGTTTTGACTAGGCAAACCCCTAACCAAGTAACAAAATCAACAAATATATAAGTATTTTGATGACTAACTTATGGCAAATTACACAGCAAGTATCGTTGAGCTATAAAAAGAAAGGTTCAAACTTTAAAGAGTCTTACAGAGCAGAAACGGAGCGATCAGAGTTGCAAGTAACCATTTTCCAACTACAAGGATCTACTGAAGATAAATCCCAATTGTCCATAACATTGCGAGGATCGTTTAGATCACCTTTAACAGCCATTAAAGCTACAACTGCATCCATAAATAAAATTTATCATACATCATCCAGAACTTTATTCTTTAATATTCATTTGCCTAAACCTTTAACTCTCTTATGATAAAAGTTTTATTATAATTTCATAACTTTAAAACAAATTCTTTGGGAATTAACTACATATATAAATCAAAATTAGAGAGCATTAATAACATTTATCCAATTACAACTTAAAATATGAACAACTAACAAACTAATCTAACTATAATTAGCCTAATTTGTAAAAGCAATAAACAATATCTACAAAAGTATTTAGTCAAAAAAATGTCCAAATTTAGAAAGAAAACAAATGAAAACTAACCTTCATAGTTGACACCAGAAGGAGAAAGAGTTGCATAAACAACATTGAGCCATGTGAAAAGACTAAAAACCACTAATCCCAATATCTCAAACATACACAATCTCTTCATCATACTTCAAGAATCTTCAAATAATGTACACAAATATCAATGAACATGAACATAACACATTTTTATCACCCTAGTCTTTCAAAGTGCACCTAAAAACTAGCTCAAAATGGAGCAAATTCACAAAAAGATCTTGACCCACTTCATAAAATTCCCTAATTCAAAAAACCCATATAACAAATTTTTCTCAAAATCAAGATTTTTACTATTTTCTTTCAAATTTTCACCTCAAATCTAGATAAAAAATGAGCAAAATTACAAAAAGATCTTGACCCACTTCATAAAATTGCCAAAAAATGAAAAACCCAAATGCCAAAATTTCTGAAAATATGTAAAAGATATAAACTTTAGTTCTCACAATGAAGACTTTAGAAAAAAGAAATCACCTTGAATCTTTTTAAAAATGGACTAAATTCACAAAAAGATCTTGACCCACTTCATAAAATTCCTCACTAAAGAAAACCCAAATGGCAAATTTGCTATATAAATATGTCAAAGATTCAAACTTTTTTTAATTTTTTTTTACTGAAAATGAGAATCTAGATATGAAGAGGAGAGCAAGTATAAAGAACACCTCACAATAAAAAAGATGAAGATTAGGGAGGGGGAGTACAAAAAGGGAATTTAAAATGAATTGTTTTAATAAAAAGAATCAAATAATTGTGTTGGATTTTTATGGGGAAAAACAAAAAGACATTTGCTTTTTAATCAGTGATTGGACTCAAGGGTGGAGTACTAGTACTAGTGGATGTCTTTGTTTGTGACTGTGTGAGAGAGATTATGTACTACTGTTTAAAATGAAAAGCTTTTTGCAGGTATAATCTTGACAGATCACGTGCCAGGCTTGTCTTGGTCTCTCTTGGTTTTTTTGCCTTTTTCTACAAAAAGCTATTGAGTATATATTTTTGTTTTTCTTTTTCAGTAATTTCTTTTTTGAACTAAAATTTTCTTTTCCCAGTAAATAAAGCTTTTGGTTATATTAAAGGGGAGTTTGTTTAAAAATTGATGTCAGTGGTGTTGGTGTTGGTGCTGATGCCAGTGTTAGTGCTAAAAAAGATTAAATTTGTAGTTTTTTTATACCGGTGTTGATGCTTTTGCTAAAAGGAATTAAAATTAGTTAATTTGTGAAAAATAATTTTCATAATCTTTTAAAAGCTGGTTTTGAAAACTTATTTTTTGGAAACTTTTTTTTTAATAATTCACGATCTTAGTTTGTCAAAAAAAGATTATTTTTTGACCAAAGCTTATTTCAAAAAAATAATCTTAAACATCAATAATCTTTCATAATCTCTCGTGGCAAACATGCCCTAAGTACTCTTATTAGCTTATTTGATTTGGGTTTATATTTAAGAAGCCTCTATTTTTTTGACCTATTTTAAAATTTATGAGCTTATATAAATTTATCATATCATAATAAGCTTAACCAAACACTTTTTTTTTAATTAATTTATTTATTTATTTATTTTTGAAATCCATGTAATTTTTCTTCTTCATAAATAATAACAATTGTTTTTTTTGCGAACTCTAAATATTAATTATCGGTATTATGAAAACATTTACGATAAAAATATAGACACCGAAAACATTTACGATTGGAATATAGACACCGAAAAGGTGACTTCAAATTTTGGCATCCAGCCTGCAGTGTTGATGTGTAAAGCGCTGAATCTGACATGGCGAGCACAATAACCACGTGTCAACCAACGATTGGTGTTGTTTGTTAATCTTGGCACGCAAAGATGACGTGTAGAGTGCTCGTGGCGTGCGCAATATCTTTCGATGGTTAATATAATATAACTGGATAATTGATGAAAAAATAATAGAATAATAGAAAATAAGTGTGACACACTTAGTACTGTGCGTTGTGCGTTGTGCGTTATATGAGACAAAATCCAAAATACGGTCTAAATATATGTTTGTGTGTAAATACCCTACTAAAGCTCCGTAATTTTCACTTTATAATATGGGTAGTGATTTGCACATTTCACAAAATGATTGGGACACTCAAATTTATTGTGTTTGAATATTTATATCATCACATTTACCCTTACATTTTCACCCATGTGAGGGTATAAACACAATTAATTAGAGTGTCTCAATCATTTTATGAAGTGTGCAAATCATCTCCCTTATATTATACATGAAGCATAGCACATATTTATATCATCACATTTACCCTTACATTTTCACCCATGTGAGGGTATAAACACAATTAATTAGAGTGTCTCAATCATTTTATGAAGTGTGCAAATCATCTCCCTTATATTATACATGAAGCATAGCACATATTCACATAAACTCCCTACCTATTATAAAGCTATCAATTAATATGACCTCATATCACGTAATGCATCGGTCATCGTCTTCTTTTTTTTGTTCACGTAATGCGGTAGCATCACGCATCTACCATGCTAGTTGAGACATAAGTATGGACACATCACAAAGTTCAAACCACACATTCTTCCAAGATTGAGTTAGCTCCAAACACGAAAACTAGTTTAAAAGCTGCAACGAAAATTGGTTATAAAGTTGCAAATACACGAAGTAAAGTTATTCTCCACTAGAGTATCTCGGTTCCCAACCACTACATTTGGATAAATTCTGTATTACGCTTACATGTTGTTTATCCAAATCGTTTTAAAGGTAATATATATTCTAAAACAAGCAATGCAATTTTACTCACTTTTGGCTTTCCAAAAAGGAATCTACTAAAAATACGTATTGTTAACCTTTTAATTTAATAAAAAGGCATTTTAAAAGAGTGAGTTGAGAATATGTGGAGGAAAACGAGGTGTTAAATGACAAAACATTCTGTTGTCAATTTGTCGATGCTCGATAGGTTTTTTAATTTTAAATAAAATATTATTTGTAGGGTGTTTTGTTTTGCCCCATACTTACGACTCCCAAGCTACAAAGGTATTTTTGTCTCTTGAATATTCTCAACTTTTCATTGTTTGTATACTTATTTATTAGGCTAGTTATCTTTAAGTTTTATTTTAATATACAGACTAATTATGTATTTATGTTACATATTTTTTAATTTTTATATACAGTATAACAACGGTAATGGTAATGATAATGTCATTGCAGTCGTAGGCTTTGTTGCAAGAGTAAAAGCAACACGTAAACACAAGATAGAAAGGACTACACAATAAGTTAATATTTACTCTCGTCTCAAAATAGAAGTCCATTTTGATTTTTAGAATCCAACTTTTACCTTAAATATTTTTGTTTATTTTATATAATATTTGATGCAAAATACAAAATAAATTATGTTTTAAATGTATTTTTATTTGTTTAATTTTCATCAATTATTATATAACACAAAAAAAATATGTTTATGGTCAAAATTGGATCCAAAAGGTGAAAATGAACATATATTTTGAGAAAAAATGAGTAGCAAATAATCATAAACAAAAACAGATTGAACACCAATATGAAAAGCAATAATAATGATACATCAAATTTATCAAAATATTTTTCACAGTTCATCCACAATGATTTGAAAAAAAAAAAAAAAAAAAAAGTCAAACATTAGTCCTTTAAGTATAGTAGTTAAACACAATAGCTCTTAAAATTTTGTAGCGTTGTATTTTAACACATCAGATACCTAAAAATACCACTTAAACTTACGAATAATATAAATACCCCAAAATTCATTAACATTTATATTTTAATACCCTTTAAGTTTGATAATATATCCATTTAACCCCTAAACCAATTTATCTATATATTTTTGATCAACTCATTTTTCTATTTATTCTTAACATCGTTTATTGAAAAACTATGTTATTGTTACAACTTTATTTTATATTATAAAATAAATATTTTTACACACTCTGCAACGCGCGGCTAAAAAATATCTCGTTATAAAAACTGTCATTATAAGTGTCATACATAGCTAAAGTAAAACTTAGCAGCATGACTGCGTGAGCTGCAAAATCGTGCAAACAATGCATACATGTATGTGATGAGGTGATTAACTTTTCTATAATGACAATAATGTTTGTGTTGGGATTTAATGTTCATATAACTATTACAAAAGAGTAAACCCATCGGATAGATGTCCCAAAGGGATCCGTTTGATGTACATGAATAAACACACATATTTACTAGCCTCTTGTTCTTGTTACGGTTGATCAAGCACGGATATTGGGTTCTTGTTTACACCGTAACCCTTAAGCAACTAAAGTAAATTGCCTTTATAATTGCACACACAACACATCATAAGTGGAATGATTGAATGCTAATTCAAGTTCACGATTTAAATAACGAAACACTTGGTTTATTGTTTTCTTGATCTTCAAAAGTCATCATAAATTAAGAGGGTGTGCCGATCGGTTTGCAATGAGGAGAGAAAAGTGTTTTGCTTTTACTTTAGGTTTATAAGAAATGCCAAATAATGAACCAAATGGTTCATTATATAGCCTTAAGATAGCTTAGAATCCAAGTCTTATACAAACACCCTCCCCCTATGACTTTTAGCGGACTTCTCACCACCCATCTCATGTTTCCATTCGTTTGTGGTGTTACACAAATAACTTGTCCATTACTTGTTATTTGTTAAGTCTATTAGTTACTTAGATCGTCTAACGGTTTAATTAATGACTGTTAGTCATTTCGTAAACTATTAATTAATATAATTAATATATCTACTATAAATATATTAATTACATTAATAAAAACGTTCCCTCGGTGTAGACGTGTCCCTCCCCAGGCTCACGCTAGCAGTATAATTACCGATTATAAAATGAGCACTACCAATAGTTTGTGGGCTTGTATTAAGGTTATGTTTGACAAAATCACCCAAACAACGTGTAAAAATTTTAAATGCTTATTTTCAAAGTAAAAAATGTAAATGATTATTTAAACAAATTAAAAAATCTAAAATGCTGCAATAAGCAAACATATGAAGTTTTCTCTATTCACGTTTCTTGCAAAAGGCGAGTCTTTTTGACCCAGATATGCGCGGCTTCACCTGGTTAATACCGAGACGCTTTCCAATTCCTCCCTGACCAAGTCTGTTAATACAAATATCGCTTAAAAATGTTATTTATATTTTACGATCTTTGCTAAGTGTTGAATCTATATATCCTTGATAGATCTTGTAGCTCTCGTTGATCGTTAGCAGTGTCTATGTAATCACAAACACTCTAAAAGAGAATCTCCAAAGCTTGTATTCTAATGCGGAAAACAAATACAAGCATAAACAATAAATACTAAGAACACTTAATCATCTATGGATTATGTATTAATAACTTGTAAACACGTTCGTTACATAAAACATAAACTTGTGTTCCTTTTATAGACAAGGAACCCTAACCTAAACCGTTTCCCAAGAAACGTATCTTCTATCAACTTTTAAATAATATGCATTATCTTTTCCTAATATAACTCATGCATATCCTAACTACATTACATAATACGCGGTTTTACTAAGTCCGCAGAAACTAAACATGCTGAACTATGTCTTCAGCAGTAATACTTCATCAGCAGAATCTGGTCTTCAGCAGATTCCCGTCAGCAGTAACCATTAATGGAATTCACACTTAGCAGAATTCCCAACAATCCTCCCCTAATCTTGAATTTGACAGAGTTAAGTTCAAGATTCCTGGATAGATCAGTAATCACAAAAATGAAAGAGGATTGTCTTCAAACAGCAGCAGCAAAGAATCAAAAAAATAACATCTCCATGATGAATAAGCTTTAAACACCATATCTTTGTAGCAACATATGACATTAGATACATCAAAACAGATTAGTTTCATACTATTCTCATCACATCAAGGTGTGTTAACTCCTGTGNCTGGATAGATCAGTAATCACAAAAATGAAAGAGGATTGTCTTCAAACAGCAGCAGCAAAGAATCAAAAAGATAACATCTCTATGATGAATAAGCTTGAAACACCATATCTTTGCAGCAATATATGACACTAGATACATCAAAACAGAGTAGTTTCATACTATTCTCATCACATCCAGGTGTGTTAACTCCTGTGAGAGGTGAATCATTGAAAATAATGGATTTAATGTCTCTTTACCAATAGCCATCACCACTGGAGTAGCCAAATGTTTAAGTTCGAAAACCATGGTACACTAATAACACTGGTACAAAAAGTTCTATCAGTCACGCCCAAAATGCGTGACGATAGGCATATTGTCACACACGTTTTTTTCGTCGTGTGTCACCAAAAGTCCCGCCACTGTAGGTGGCATATGGTGACGTTGTTGAGTTCGTGGCCTTTTCCATCGAAAAAGAGTGACCAAAACCCCGAATATGTGTGACAAATTAGGCACAAGTTTTGTTGGATTAGTCATCATTAGTGACCGTAAACAACTTATAGTCACACGAATGTTTTTTGAGAGTGACTATTGTTCGTCCTTTGGCCACATAAATATATAATATATGTGACATTTGAGATGATATATTCAAGTAAATGTGTATTTTGTGTGACTATTTCCCGTCATGTGGCTACATGAATATACAATAAATGTAACGTTTGTGATGATTTAGTCACACAATGAGTGTTGTTTTTTTGGAGTTAGTCACATACAATTTAACACAAAGTGGCCAAAAGTGTAAATAAGTGTGACCATATGCTGTTTAAAGTGAAGAAATGTGTATTTTGTGTGACTATTGATCATCCAATGGCCACGTGAATTTTATGTTTGTGTTGCCTTTTGTAATATTTAGTCACACACAGCATGTTTGTTTTGGGTATTTAGTCACATACCATTAATCAAACAGTGGCCAAAAGTGTTAATAAGTGTGACCATATGCTG
>LBNU01038228.1:54152-66209 GCA_014162995.1 Artemisia annua | reverse complement strand
AACACCTTAGCAGCTAATTCAATAACAGGTGTGTGAGTTCTATCTACAGTTTGAATCCCTATAATGATTTGAAGAAACCAAGGGTACATATAAAATTTATTTTTAACAGCCTGAATGTTACCAATCATGCCCCTAAAGATATATCTAGAAAAATTAAAATTTGTACCCTTGGAGATATTAGCAATAGCACAAGCTACGTGAGTAGAAAATTGATCCAGACCTCCTGTCTTATTACTCATGCACTTCAACAAGGTATGCACCAGGAACTTTCATTTTGGACAAAATAGCTTCTTGTACCACACCTTTCCATCCCCTCGATAACCAATAGCTCTCAATGTTGGAAGTATCAGCGACTTATCTTCATGATATTCACCATCCGCATCTTTTAATTGAAGTTTGCTGCAGATCAATGACTCAGTGACCACATACTTTTTCCCATCAATCCAAGCAACAATTTGGGTCTCAGCATCTGCTACCACAGCCGAATCCTAAAATTATGTGACCAATGATTCGCACACCAGGTCCGGACAATGTGTCAGAGCAAAGTGAATATTAGACCTCTTCAAGAAGTCTACCATAGGTTCAAATACTTCTTTACCTTTAACTTTACCCAGAAAAGCAATTAAGTTGTGATCACTTTTAAACACAAGGTTTGCCATAGGGAAATGGTGAAAAACAAATGATCTTGAGAGGTTAGAGATGGGTTTGAATTAATAACGAGTGGGATTCAGTTATTTTGGAGTGGGATACACACGATTAGTTATATAAGGAAGTTACCAATAATCGTGGGGGTTAGTTAACAACGAATCTTTAGAGAATCGTTTGACTATTTTGACTTTATAACGTACCTAAAAGAAAACCCATTTTTACCGATCAGCAGATTGAAAAGTGCATCCGTAGAAACCCACGGTCAATCCGCAGCATAAGTATGACAGGCTGTCATCCACTCCCACCTTTTGGAACTGACTCTTCATCAATCGTCTTAAAAGCCCAATCAACATTATAAATACCTCTCAAATAATCCTTAATCATAATTATCCATTGAGTAACCGTCTTTGCATCCAAAACCATATCATGAGTCTCATATACATATCATCTGATTCAGAATCATCGGAGCACAATGATTTACCACCACCATCACAACCAATTCCAATTCCACCACCACATACAATGCCTGCAAGAAGAATCCGTGGTTGGAGAACCAAAGAAGAAGCACACAAACTAGGTTGGTATCCCCCTAGTTTTCCGTACTTTTTCTGGTCATTCCAAAATGTTTACCTATCGAGGTTTGTATCCCCCTAGTCTTTCATAGACTTTGTTTACCTATCGAGACGATTCGCATTTACTATTTTCGAAAGCGAATATATAGAATATAAACGTATAAATCATCATCTTATATTTAATTCAATTTAATTCAACACGTAATATATAAGAAAGCTAAATACATTATTATAATTCTCTAATATTATTATTACTAATGGTAACAGTAATGCAAAGTGCAAACCCTAATATCATAAACTATATATAAAGATAGAAATATAACATGAATAATATAAGTTAAAACTGATCGAAGAAGAATTACCGGTGGTCGGGGGAGAAGTGGATCGGTGGTTATGGAGGACGGCGGCGGCGATGTTTATAGATGAAGTGAGCTTTTGAGGGTTTTGTAATGGAGGAGGATGACACTTGGTGGATACGTTACTTATGAAGGGTAAAAATATGGAAACACAAATATAATTATTGCTTGTTCCTTCGGGTCGGGTTAAAACCGAGAACCCAACTAAAGTGGCTCGGTCGGTTTTCCTTTTGTGTAGGTCGGTTCGGCTTAGACAGTTTAGGTTTGTTTTTTCTCGGTTTTCGCCTGAACCAAGCTAAACCAAAACCGAAAACCGTAAATATATAAAACCGAAATCGAACCGATTAAGGTTGGCTCAGTTTCGATTGGACCGGTTCGGCAAGGTTTTTCGGTTTGTTTCGATTTTCAAACAATTTTGCTGGGCCCTACTCCTTAGTTATATCTCTTGGTAAAGGAAATTAGGGGATTTTTGTTTGTAAATAGGTTTAGAATAAAAGTTAGATTTTGTATTTGTGTGAAAAATATATGGAGAGAAAAAAACTATTAAATGAAAAAGAATATTTGATGACATGCAAAGTTTAAAATAATTATGTTTGGCACACTTTCTTTGTTATCTCGATGATTTTTCTTTTTCTCCATTTTATTTTTGTTAGTTATGTTATGGATTTTGAATTCACATCAATAAAAGTACAACAAATCATACACATTTTGACTTCTCAAAAATGAAGCATGTATGGTTTGAAAACAATCAAAGTTATGAGTACCTTTTTGCGAGACAATTTTTTCCACAAATATGTCCCTGGTTGTTTTAAAAAATCTAGTGTTAGCTTTTACTAAACTTGATACTTTTTCATGATTTTCACAATTCCTAAAAATTGATTTTGTGTTTTTTCAACAAACCAGTCAACAACTTAATCTTATGATAACTATAATAAAAGAATTCATTTGGTATATTAAATATAGTTTTAAAAATATTTTATTTACAAAATTTAGTGAGATATCGAAAGATCAGAGGAGTGATCTCGCATAATAAGATTGATAAACAATTAAAACCACCTACTTTGCTAAGGATTATCTGTATTCCTCTAATGCTCAATCTTCATTCCTAACCCATTAAACAAACAACATATATAGCGTTTACACTAATCCAACCCCACTAATACCTATTAAACAAACACGCTTTTACTGAAAGTTAATATTGATTCATTATTATCACTCCTCCAACTTTTTGTTGTTGATATATTATTAGACTTGAGTGACATTATGACATTAAAACTTGAACATAAAAACTATTAACTAATTAAGGAGATATTACACGTGTCATTATGACATTCATGGCAATGATGCCATAACACTTCCGTAGCAATGTTATTTGTTACAAATTTCCTTATTGTGGTGTGCTAAGGGATTTTTAAGAGGGGTATTGATTAGGGGTTGAAAGAAGCCGACCTTAAGCCTGGCATAGCTCGAGTTCAGCTCGTGGTATGTTTTGACGAAGAAAAGTTGTGTCGTTGTGAATGGGAGTATCCACCTCCAAGCGCTTATTAGTCTATTCGATGGCTTGAAACAAATAAGTTATTTACTTATCAGTGTTAAGCTTACCACATATGAGAGTTTCTCATAATTCATGATTGATATTATATAGAACTATGATCCAAGTAATTTGAATATAAAAGCCGCAACTATCTAAAAACATGTTGGTTTTTTATATTGTCTTCCATACATATAACATTTGCTACTCGTATATGTGAAACACGTATTATATATGATTACAACGAATCAAATAAGTTGAACGGGTTGATTGAAACGTTGAAAGGTATTTATATGCTTAAAACCATCAAACATCTATCTTTACTATACACTAGACGATTACCCATGTATAACGACGATGTGCAGTATGGGGTGTGTAGTAAGTGAGATTGAAAAATTAATGGTTTAAATTGTAATTATGTATATAAATGTTTAAGATTGCACTACCTTTTATATGTATGAGTATTTTAGTTTAACAACATTACTCATTTGTTAAATTTTAAGCAAATGTACATTCTCTTTTTATTTAGTATAAATAAAGAGAAACACATTTACTTAAAATTTGCAAAGAAAAAGTAAGGTTGGTTTACAAAAATAAGTGTACTAATAACCTTACTCATTTTTAGATTTTATTAATATTTTTAAATAAGCTATCTGTTCAACAAAAAAGTTTACACCTTACTATTTATGTTTGTCTAAAAAAATGTTTAATTTTTAAATATAAATAGTAATTATGATTATATGTTACCTTTATAATCAAAACTTGCATTAACTGCTCAATTTTAATTTCTAAATAAGTGTAAAAGTAAAAATGATTTTTTATCAATCAAACCTTGCAGTACTTACACATATCATAAATTGTTTATTTTTGTTTGTGGACACTCTTTTCAAGACGAACGGAATATTTGACAACTTTAACATTCTAAAATTATTTATATGCAATTATAACAATTTCTAACGCATACAATTTTCAACAATAAGAGTATAGTGTCAAAAGTATACACAACCACTGCTATTTGCAGGTACTTAACTATTATTTATTCAGTTCAGATAAACTAACACAATCTATTTAGTGATATCTAAATAACCGGAACTAACAGGCATTCCTATCTCGTTTCACTCCTTATGTAAAGACATACAAATCGTAAAAATTATGATGATCTACACATGAATATAATTATAACCAAAACCAAATAACAATTACTTTCGACTTTCAAGTTCCAAAACACTTCGTCCATTCTAATATTATTCACTTGTTATTTTAGGATGTCTTCAAAAATTGTCACTACAAAAAGTAATAGCGAAAATTGTTTAANTACATATAACATTTGCTACTCGTATATGTGAAACACGTATTATATATGATTACAACGAATCAAATAAGTTGAACGGGTTGATTGAAACGTTGAAAGGTATTTATATGCTTAAAACCATCAAACATCTATCTTTACTATACACTAGACGATTACCCATGTATAACGACGATGTGCAGTATGGGGTGTGTAGTAAGTGAGATTGAAAAATTAATGGTTTAAATTGTAATTATGTATATAAATGTTTAAGATTGCACTACCTTTTATATGTATGAGTATTTTAGTTTAACAACATTACTCATTTGTTAAATTTTAAGCAAATGTACATTCTCTTTTTATTTAGTATAAATAAAGAGAAACACATTTACTTAAAATTTGCAAAGAAAAAGTAAGGTTGGTTTACAAAAATAAGTGTACTAATAACCTTACTCATTTTTAGATTTTATTAATATTTTTAAATAAGCTATCTGTTCAACAAAAAAGTTTACACCTTACTATTTATGTTTGTCTAAAAAAATGTTTAATTTTTAAATATAAATAGTAATTATGATTATATGTTACCTTTATAATCAAAACTTGCATTAACTGCTCAATTTTAATTTCTAAATAAGTGTAAAAGTAAAAATGATTTTTTATCAATCAAACCTTGCAGTACTTACACATATCATAAATTGTTTATTTTTGTTTGTGGACACTCTTTTCAAGACGAACGGAATATTTGACAACTTTAACATTCTAAAATTATTTATATGCAATTATAACAATTTCTAACGCATACAATTTTCAACAATAAGAGTATAGTGTCAAAAGTATACACAACCACTGCTATTTGCAGGTACTTAACTATTATTTATTCAGTTCAGATAAACTAACACAATCTATTTAGTGATATCTAAATAACCGGAACTAACAGGCATTCCTATCTCGTTTCACTCCTTATGTAAAGACATACAAATCGTAAAAATTATGATGATCTACACATGAATATAATTATAACCAAAACCAAATAACAATTACTTTCGACTTTCAAGTTCCAAAACACTTCGTCCATTCTAATATTATTCACTTGTTATTTTAGGATGTCTTCAAAAATTGTCACTACAAAAAGTAATAGCGAAAATTGTTTAAGTTTACCACATTATCCATAATCAAAATTATTATTTGTCAAATTAAATGCATTTATTAAATCATGTATTCCTGTCTCGTGGACAGAATTTTAAGATAGAAGGAGTAATTAAAAAACATTTAAAACCCAAAACCCTTTTCAACAACAAGAAAAATAAAATCAATTGTTACATACCATTACATCATCATCTATACTACATATAAACATAAAAACACATTTACTTAAAATCAAAAAACTTAAAAAGTTAATAATGTTGTTAAACTAAAATATCTATATTTACATAAGTCAATGCAATTTATTAAATATTTAAATAGTTAATTATAATTTAAACTATCAATTTTCTTCACTCCTATTTACTTCACACCTATATATACATAAAAATAAATTGCACGCATAAATTAACATTGCTATATATTGTCGCCGCTATACGAAAGTAATCGTCTGGTTTATTAAACTTGTTTACCTGAATTAAGTATGAAATAGATTTACTGAATCAAAATAAATTTTTGAAAAGTCTATAAATTTTGTATTTAGCATTAAAAGTAGAAGGTTAAATAAAAACTAGGATAAAAACATAAAAAAACACACGACAATGAAGTTTATCAACATGATTATTGGTACTCTTGGTTTGGTGCTCGTGTTTGCAGTCTGGCTTTGGATAGAATCAAGCACTTTGAACCCCTCAAAATGGTTCGAAAACATGTCACTCGAACAAGATTAGTCAAGCTTTTAGAGATTTAGGTTATTGAGAAAATGTGTTTGATGGAATTAACTTGATAGACTTTGTCAAATGCATACAAAAACTTGCTTCAACAACCATTTCTTGTGCAGAATAAAAAAGATTTACATTTGCTATTGAGTGACTTCACTTGTGCAGAACACTTTAAAACGTAATTCAAACAAAATTTAACACAAGATTTCCTTTACCTTTTTTACATGCATTCAGCAGATATCAACAACCACACAAAAACCAATACCAATATATATGACAATGACTTAATGTCATCTTGGACCAGAAAGCTCCATTGCTTCACCTACAAGTGAAGATTCTTCTATAAAATCTGAGTATCTTTGTGGAATACTTTCTAAACCCCGAAATCGTGGCGTTTCAACACTTTGTGATGCTTCCCATCTTTCCACTAACCCTTCTCCTTCCAACATTCTCAATACTTCCGACATCTTTGGCCGATAGGTAGGGCTAAATTGAGTACATAAGAGTGCTACTTGAACCATTTCTTGCAACTCAACCCGATCAAAATCACTTTGTAGAGCTTTATCTACCATTAANATGTCTCAAGTCAACCCAACCCAACCTGTGCAAAACTAACCGTTTTGGCCCATTACTTGACTTGCATGTATCGACTACTCTAAATAAAGGGGAAGAGCATACCCAATCTAACATTATGCCTTTCTGGTTGGCGGCTTTTCCAAAGTTCAATGCTCTCTGACCAGTAATTAATTCCAAAAGCAAAATTCCGAAACCGAACACATCGGTTTTTTCGGATGATTGACCAGTAGACAGATACTCGGGAGCAATATGGCCCACGGTGCCACGTACAGCTGTAGTAACATGAGAATCACGGTGGTCTAAAAGTTTAGCTAGCCCAAAATCACCAACAACAGCCTCAAAATCTTCATCCAACAGAATGTTGGCTGCTTTAACATCACGGTGGATGATTTTCGGGTCACACTGCTCATGCAAATATAGCAAACCCCTAGCAGTTCCTAAAGCTATACTTTTTCGCCTAGTCCAGTCTAAAACGGGCCTTCCCTGAATATCATCTGCCAAAAACACATTCATATATGTCAGTTATTTTTTTAAGTTAAAAAAAAGGGAATTATTCGGCTGTTGCAACATTACAACGAGTCAAAAGGGATACTTTTGACTACCGAGTCATGGTATTATTAGTACCTTCAATTTGATACTAATTTTGTAACAGTTGTGGCAGACAGCATGTTTATAGATGTAATAATCAAACTTTCCATCAAAACAATCATCTCAATTCAAAAGTTAAATTTTTTTTAATAGACCCCAATAGTCAAACTTTGACTTCAAATGGTATGCATGGCTATTTAACTAATAATACAGGAAAAAAATAAAGCTAGCACACCTTTTAGTCTTGATGCCACACTACCATTTGGCATGAACGGATAAACAAGAAGACGTTCATTTTCTGTTGAGCAAAATCCCCAAAGGCGTAAAAGGTTACGATGAACAGCTAAACTTATTGTTTCAACTTCAGTTTGAAATTGAATTTCACCTCCAAAAGTATTGCTATCTTTCAATCTTTTAACAGCCACTGTTGTTCCATCGTTTAATGTCCCTTTATAAACAATTCCATATCCGCCTTTGCCCAAAATATTTTTTGCATTAAAATGATCAGTGGCAGCCCGAAGTTCCTTAAATGTGTATCTCCTCAAATGGCCCAAGCATACCTCAGGGTCATATTGTTCTGCTAAAATAATAAAGCTCACTTATTAACTAATAAAAAACAAAAAGTATGATGAAATCAGATAGAGAAAGACTAACGACTAACCATTAACATCAAAAAATATTTGTTGGTTTTTCCTGTATCGCCACCATATGAGTAACGAGATGACTATGATGACTAGAAAAGCAGCACTGATGCTTGTCCCAAGAGCAATAGCCAAATTGTGAGTTTTTTTATTTGATGAGGATTGATCTAGTGAAAAAAAAAATTGTTAGAATCGATATCTCACATATGTACATTACATCAAGAGGTGGAAATTTCGACCCACGAATGGGTTGACTCGGCCTTCTTGTATCTCTAACAGGTCCAAAGGGTGAAATTCAAAAAAAAAGTTAGCTACAACATTGAGCGGGGTTTGAACGGGCCAACAACCATGTATTTGAGTATTACAATGCCTAAAGACCTCCTAAATCATGTTATGCGAAGATTAGAACTATGAAGATTAAATTTGAAATCATACATGACAAAGTGACAAACAAATTATTTAGAAAAATAAAACTTTGGACCCGATAACCGGTCAACCACTTTGACCGGTTACCAATATCTGATTGACCCATCCATTTTGCTATCTCTTAACCATAATAATAGCAGGACAAAATACCAGGTATCATTTAAATAGCAAGAAACAAAAGTGTGACATATAAATAAAGGGGATCTAACAGAAGGGACTTTATGTGATATATCACCTGAGAAGCCATCAGGCGGGAAAGAGAGAGGCTCGGGATAAATATTAGAACAATTATTTGCAGAATTCTGTCCACAAAGCATAGGGTTGCCTATGATTCTGAAGCCAAAACAACATACACATTAACTAAAATAAAAAATATGGTAATGAAATTATGGATTATGGGGAAAAGAAAACGCACCTAAATGTTCTTGCAGATAGTTTCGGCAAAGGACCAGTTATATTATTGTATGACACATCTCTACATAAGCAAATGAAATGTATAATAAGATAACATTATATTATGCTATTTAACCCCGTAAATACATATGTAAATTTGACGCCAAGGAAAATGACATACACAAGAGTGAGGCCTCCAACTTCTGATAAAGATTCAGGAACTAAACCGGTAAGACTGTTGTTGTTCAGACGCCTATCTTGCTCAAAGAAAGTGATTCAAAATGAGTAAAGTTTTCTTATCTTGCTTAATTATACTACAATTGTAAGTCCATATATACATTCAAATAGTTATAGTAAACTTACAGAAAGTTAAGGTTCTTGAGATCCCCTAAAGAACTAGGCAGCTGACCAGAGAACATATTTCCTGACAGATCAAGAGTTTGAAGCTTCTGCAACTTCCCGATTGCACCCGTAATTGGTCCATATATTCCATTATTCTGAAGCGTACTACACAATTTTATCAAATCGTCAACTCTTAGAACAATGGGACAACATTTACTATTTACTTATTTAGCGAAGAACAAGAATGAAGCACTTACACAGATTGCAAGTTACTAAGATTTCCAATTGCAGGCGATAAGGTCCCGGATAAGTTTTGACTAGGCAAACCCCTAACCAAGTAACAAAATCAACAAATATATAAGTATTTTGATGACTAACTTATGGCAAATTGCACAGCAAGTATGGTTGAGCTATAAAAAGAAAGGTTCAAACTTTAAAAGTTTAAAGAGTCTTACAGAGCAGAAACGGAGCGATCAGAGTTGCAAGTAACCATTTTCCAACTACAAGGATCTACTGAAGATAAATCCCAATTGTCCATAACATTGCGAGGATCGTTTAGATCACCTTTAACAGCCATTAAAGCTACAACTGCATCCATAAATAAAAATTTATCATACATCATCCAGAACTTTATTCTTTAATATTCATTTGCCTAAACCTTTAACTCTCTTATGATAAAAGTTTTATTATAATTTCATAACTTTAAAACAAATTCTTTGGGAATTAACTACATATATAAATCAAAATTAGAGAGCATTAATAACATTTATCCAATTACAACTTAAAATATGAACAACTAACAACTTAATCTAACTATAATTAGCCTAATTTGTAAAAGCAATAAACAATATCTACAAAAGTATTTAGTCAATAAAATGTCCAAATTTAGAAAGAAAACAAATGCAAACTAACCTTCATAGTTGACACCAGAAGGAGAAAGAGTTGCATAAACAACATTGAGCCATGTGAAAAGACTAAAAACCACTAATCCCAATACCTCAAACATACATAATCTCTTCATCATACTTCAAGAATCTTCAAATAATGTACACAAATATCAATGAACATGAACATAACACATTTTTATCACCCTAGTCTTTCAAAGTGCACCTAAAAACTAGCTCAAAATGGAGCAAATTCACAAAAAGATCTTGACCCACTTCATAAAATTCCCTAATTCAAAAAACCCATATACCAAATTTTTCTCAAAATCAAGATTTCTACTATTTTCTTTCAAATTTTCACCTCAAATCTAGCTAAAAAATGATCAAAATTACAAAAAGATCTTGACCCACTTCATAAAATTGCCAAAAATGAAAAAAACCCAAATCCAACACACTTATTTGCCTTGGTCTCTCTTGGTTTTTTTGCCTTTTTCTACAAAAAGCTATTGTGTATATTTTTGTTTTTTCTTTTTCAGTAATTTCTTTTTTGAACTAAAATTTTCTTTTCCCAGTAAATAAAGCTTTTGGTTATATTAAAGGGGAGTTTGTTTAAAAATAGATGTTACTGGTGTTGGTGCTGATACTAAAAAATATTAAATTTGTAGTTTTTTTTATACCGGTGCTGATGCTTTTGCTAAAAAGAATTAAAATTAATTAATTTGTGAAAAATAATCTTCATAATCTTTTAAAAGCTGGTTTTGAAAACTTATTTTTTTGAAACTTTTTTTTTTAATAATTCATAATCTTAGTTTGTCAAAAAAAGATTATTTTTTGACCAAAGTTTATTTTCAAAAAAATAATCTTAAACATCAATAATCTTTCATAATCTCTCGTTGCAAACATGTCCTAAGTACTCTTATTAGCTTATTTGATTTGGGTTTATATTTAATAAGCCTCTATTTTTTTGACCTATTTTAAAATTTATGAGCTTATATAAATTTATCATATCATAATAAGCTTAACCAAACACTTTTTTTTAATTTATTTATTTATTTATTTATTTTTGAAATCCATGTAATTTTTCTTCTTAAGAAATAATAACCATTGTTTTTTTTGCGAACTCTAAATATTAATTATCGGTATTATGAAAACATTTACGATAAAAATATAGACACCGAAAACATTTGCGATTGGAAAATAGACACCGAAAAGGTGACTTCAAATTTTGGCATCCAGCCTGCAGTGTTGATGTGTAAAGCGTCGAATCTGACATGGCGAGCACAATAACCACGTGTCAACCAACGATTGGTGTTGTTTGTTAATCTTAGCACGCAAAGATGACGTGTAGAGTGCTCGTGGCGCGCGCCATATCTTTCGATGGTTAATATAATATAACTGGATAATTGATGAAAAAATAATAGAATAATAGAAAATAAGTGTGACACACTTAGTATTACGCGTTGTGCCTTATATGAGACAAAATCCAAAATACGGTCTAAATATATGTTTTTGTGTGTAAATACCCTACTAAAAGCCACATCCATAATTTTCACTTTATAACATGGGTAGTGATTTGCACATTTCTTAAAATGATTTGGACAATCAAATTTATTGTGTTTGAATATTTATACCATCACATTTACCCTTACATTTTCACCCATGTGAGGGTATAAACACAATTAATTAGAGTGTCTCAATCATTTTATAAAGTATGCAAATCATCTCCCTTATATTATGGGATACACTAACTGGACGGGGGTGAACCCACATGTCCCCCTTGTCTTTTTCCCTTGTCCCTCACTTTCTTCCAGTACAACACAGTTTCTTCTCAGTTTCTGTTCCGTATTTCTGACAGTTTTAAGCGTTTTCCTTATTAAACTTTATATTTTCTGTTCCGCACTTTCAGGTTTATAGCTTTTTGATATAAACAAAATTATAAAAATAAAAAAA
>LBNU01038228.1:8556-54126 GCA_014162995.1 Artemisia annua | reverse complement strand
GGGGGGGGGGGGGGGGGTGGTGTTTCGGCTAAAATCTTTGGGACCGTCCGGATAACTCACCCCTATATTATACATGAAGCATAGCACATATTCACATATAAACTCCCTACCTATTATGAAGCTATCAATTAATATGACCTCATATCACGTAATGCTATCGGTCATCGTCTTCTTTTTTTTGTCGCGGTAGCATCACGCATCTACCATGCTAGTTGATACATAAGTATGAATACATCACAAAGTTCAAACCACACATTCTTCCAAGATTGAGTTAGCTCCAAACACGAAAACTAATTTAAAAGCTGCCACGAAAATTGGTTATAAAGTTGCAAAATGCACGAAGTAAAGTTATTCTCCACTAGAGTATCTCGGTTCCCAACCACTACATTTCGATACATTCTGTATTACGCTTACATGTTGTTTATCCAAATCGTTAAAGGTAATATATATTCTAAAACAAGCAATGCAATTTTACTCACTTTTGGTTTTCCAAAAAGGAATCTACTAAAAATACGTATTGTTAACCTTTTAATTTAATAAAAAGGCATTTTAAAAGAGTGAGTTGAGAATATGTGGAGGAAAACGAGGTGTTAAATGACAAAACATTCTGTTGTCAATTTGTCGATGCTCGATAGGTTTTTTAATTTTAAATAAAATATGGGTGTTTTGTTTTGCCCCATACTTACGACTCCCAAGCTACAAAGGTATTTTTGTCTCTTGAATATTCTCAACTTTTCATTGTTTATATACTTATTTATTAGGCTAGTTATCTTTAAGTTTTATTTTAATATACAGACTAATTATGTATTTATGTTACATATTTTTTTAATTTTTATATACAGTATAACAACGGTAATGGTAATGATAATGTCATTGCAGTCGTAGGCTTTGTTGCAAGAGTAAAAGCAACACGTAAACACAAGATAGAAAGGACTACACAATTCTTAATATTTACTCTCGTTTCAAAATAGAAGTCCATTTGATTTTTAGAATCCAACTTTTACCTTAAATATTTTTGTTTATTTTATATGAAAAGATATATAATTACATTTGCTAATGACAAAACATGTGGTGGACAAGTTGGGAATTCCCTGTTATAACAACTGTTCATTGATAATCACCCTTAAAACTTTGCTGCCACACCATGTGATTTGCAGGTTTCCTCCTAAACTTCCTCTTTTCACTTCCTAGAAAAATCTAGACAACCCATGACTCTTCTTCTCCACAAAATTCATCAACTATATTTCACTTCCCCTGATTTACATATCCACAAATGAAAACCAAAACCGGAAGAACAAAAACAAAATCAAACAAACAATGGGAGAATCAAAAATAAATAAATAAATAAATAAATAAAAATTACAAATTCAAGATCTAAATCTACACGAGTTTTGTCATCCCAGGTATGAAGTTATACCCAAATTAATTTTGTAACTTTACTAACACCAATACAAAAAAAATTGTTTCTTCTAATTTTATTTTGTACTACTTTTGATTTTTAGTTGGGGATTAATCATGAGGATTTGCAGCAACAAGATTCAACTGAGATGGATCGGGGGAGCAGGACATATCCATATAAATGATCAAGACGAAGGTATGAAATTCTTTATGATTTTAACAGTTTTGTGATTAATTTGTGTTTAGTTTAAGCGGGTATTCATACGATTTTGGTTCTTTAAACCGGGTGTGGTTCGACAAACAGTATGGTGTTATGATCATAATTTTAGGTGGGACAAATTAGCAAGAATTTGGGTGTTTTAGTTAATTTAGGGTTGATTTGTGAATCCATTACAGGACCAAAACTTATCTAATCTAAGGATCAAGATTATTGAAAGCTGAGATGGGAAAACCACATGGTAGGCTTTTACAACTCAGAAAGGTAGCCGAACCCATTTTTCAGCTGACGAAAATAGGAAGGGCGCGAGTGACAAAAAGCTTGGAAGAAAAACTTCAAAGGGTATATTTCGTTTTAAAGTTATCACTTTCAATATCCACATTTTGTGCTTATGGATTTAGTCGTAACATGTTGCTGACTATATTCAACACAACGTGATAACCCAAAAAAATAGGCAACACCCAACACACCTTAACTATTTGTCTGCTTATTCATATAAGGTGATGTAAAAATGTATTTTTTTTTCATTTGTAATTGAGTTTCTTTATGTAGTACGTTTATTACCACACTTTTCTCGCGTATAATCGATTTTATAAGTGAGTAACATGCCTGTAGATACATTTTGGTTTTATCAAACGTGATTCATTATCACACGTTCAATATATGCAGGTAAAAAAATTACAAGAAACAGGTTAAAAAATTACAAGAAACAGGTGTTTTTTTTGCTAGCAAAGACGCTGTCATGGCTTATGGTAAGTACCTTTTGATATGCTTAAAGTGTAGACACTGGATGCTTGCCGGTTGTGTGAATAGTTAGGTATTTCATATGAAGGAATATAAATTGTTGTGTTTTGGGAAAAAGGTATAGTCCATTGAAAATGTTGTTCTACATATTAAAGTTAGAAGTTACGGATGGATCAAAAGTGGATGGCCAAAGAATCATTTATAATAAGAGCAATGGCTGATGTGCCCTGGTATTTTGCAACACTAAAGAATTTAAAAAGGCACCATACCGAAATAAAAAAGTTTTGCAATATGGTATTTGTAGTACATATTCGGTGTCGATGCAACAGAAGGCATTCAAAAAGTTTATGTAATATAGGATTAGTATTGTTTATCTTAGTCAAGAATGCTCCTATCCAAGATGCTTTACGTGTTGGGTTTTACTGAGTTTGAGATGTTCTAATTTCAGGTTGGAGATTTGTCACTTGCACTTTCAATATTCATTTTGGCTGATACAAAGGTTGGTTCACTTACTTCTTATTTGATGGTTCCGGCTTTGATGCGCAACAAGAATCGGAAATCTATCTATGTCGAACAGGTTGATGCTTAGGTGACATAGACGAAATTCATGTTGTGTATATTATAGTTTTGTATACATAGATATGAGATTGTTTGGTTTTAATGTTTGTTTTGTGATTGACTTCTGAAGTTTGTTCGTGCAGAACTCTGAATTGCTTGCAACGTTTGGTGGTAGATGAAGCTGAGAATTGGTACACAATTTCACACAGGAGAGTCAAGGTGGTGTGAGCCCACGGATGTCACCATTACCACTGGTATGTGAAAGTATATAAATAATGTTGTAACAGGTATTCTGAATAGATCTTGATGGTGAATAGCAGAGTTATTAAAAAGTTGGTTGACTTTTTATGTTCGTGTTATGTGTAGGCCTTTTACAGGATTCAACGGCGGTGAACTTACGTGACTAGCAGATATGTTATCACGTAAGAGGTATGTTTTCGTGTTTTCTGTTTACATGTTTGCAGGGTATTTAGGGGGTGTTTGGATGCAATGATTTTTAGTTGCACAAAATTATCGGACACTAATTATTTTGATCCCATAATCACTCTCAAAACGCATTGCCAAACACCCCTTTACTCAGTTTGATGTGATGTTGTGTGTTATATGGTGTTGGTTGTTTGCAGACCATGGCTGTAGATCTTGAGCTAAGAGGGTATACTGATAGCGTGTATCAATCGTCGGGTGTGACAATGTATCGTGCAGTTTGATGACATACTCACTCTCTCTAATTTAAATTAACCTAACTATCGATGGTGGTAATCTCAAAAACTAACCTAACATTCTTATCAGGATCATTACACTCAAAATAGGTAAGGGATTGTGGCTAAAGTGACGGCCAAAATTAGTGCATTTGGGATGCTGAAGTGGGGCCTGAAATCAGAGAGTTTTGATGATGGAATAGGGCATAACTAGCTGTGGAATTGTGTGCTGAAATAGGGGCTGCCATGGATGCGTACGCGGGCTGAAGAAGGGCCTAAAATGGACCTGTTTTGGAGCTAAAATAGAAGTGGGATTAGGCCCTCAGATGAGTATGTTTAGTTACTGATATTGGGGCTGCAGTGGGTGTTGAAAGTGACTGTAACAGGTATGTTTTGGGTGGGTTTGGCCTATGAAATGGGTCCTGATCTCCGAGAGCGAACACGTTGACTTCGAAACAGGTCAACATTTCTTAACTACTTTATACTTTTAGTTATCTATTAGTGATCTGAATATATTATATTTCAGATGTGGTCGCTGTTTGGATCAACGACATTAATAAACTATTTTGTTTTTACATGAAAAAGTGACTTTTTCCGGGGTGATCGTCGTGAATTACGGACGGGTCAAAGTATTATGGATTTAGGGAAGAACAACTTAAGTATTCCAGATTTTATGACAACTTTTGTCCAAAATAAGCATGCTTATCGAACTGTATCTTTGGATAAAAGTATAATTTTGTTTTACGACATTGAATTTAAGGAGTTTACATGTGTGTGCCGTGGATCTTCATTGTGTATTTGTGTGTGTAAATCTTTTTGGTAGTACAATCTCAAATAGTTAAAAAAAAATAGACTATATTTCTTATGTTATTTTAGTGCATCATGGTAGAAAATTAATTACTATTACAGTACATGTAATGTTAATAGTTTGTATATCTTGAGTAGAAATTCTCATTCGTTTCGATATTCCAAACATGAATGTGCCTCCGATGATAAGTTTGTCAAAGTTTCTAAGTATATGCATTAAAGTTAATTGTTGGAGTTAGAATCTTTCGACATACCGTCTAATTTCAATAACTCATCTCACTAAAACTATAGTGGCTTTTAGACAATCTACATAATGTTACTTATAAAATATGTCAATATAGTTAGCCGTAATGAACATACACTATTGATCCCATAATACTCAACTACTTATAGTAATCAACCTGCATTTGGCCTATTACCATGGTCTGTTAACCTCTTTGTATTCCAGTTAATTCTGCTGAAATAATAACCGAACCGACCCATTTATAGGTAAATTGGTCAAAACTGCCACCTTTACATTTGAGCATGCCCACATGATATTTGGTTTATTATATTAGACATACTAATCATCTATAGAGAACTAATTCTGTCTGAACCAAAGGTTTAAGTTCAACTGCCCCATTCCTAAAGCTACCCATTTTGACCCGTTAACCATTAATGATGTTTTTTCTATTCTTCATGTATATGCTTTCTCTTGAAGAAAATGTTTTCTTAAGTAAAAGCTTAGTTATCAAAATCTGTACGAAAAACAAGCTCTAAAAAGTAGTGATTGTAAATAACAGTGTTGTTACCTTTCCAAATAGGTAAAATCTAAGGGCTTTCAATAATATATACATCAAGATGACTCTTTTGTATAAGAAAAAACAATATGGGTTCGAAATAGTTACAAGCTTATGAAAGGGCCTCACATGCTTATATACATAATGGATTCTATTATATAAATGTGTCCAGCCGTAGGCATCAAACTCCACAATGCAAGTATATGAACCATTTTTTACATTGGCTATTTGATGTAGGCATGATACAACTCAGAGTTGAGATTATATCTGACATTTCCTAATTACACTTGCTATAGGTATTGATGAAGAAACGGATAAAATTACAGCTTCCTTGGGTGGCGGCCGCCTAACAAATCAAACTACCCAAAGTAAGTTAATTGAGGGGCCATGGTGTATGCCATTTCAAGGTTTAGTACTGATTTATTTCTACACCTTTTGCGTTTGTGCAGGAACACTATTAGAATATGAGCATCTAGGCCCCAGGCATACAAGCTGTGCTTACAAATAATGTTTCGATGTCACAAAGTCATCAAGTGGTGATGAATGCCATGTATTAGCAGAAAGAGCAGACCACAATTATGCATCTAAAAGTGCAAATACAACTTTGCAAAAAAAATGCTTCGGTACTTTAGTTTACTTTGCAAAGCCTGTAGACATTCATGTAAATTCCATGATATTCATGCAAAAGATTGAACTGGCCATATATATTCATGCACAACACTCCCGTAGCAACGCGCGGGCTACTCCGCTCGTTTTATATAATACTTGGTTCAAAATATAAAATAAATTATGTTTTAAATGTATTTTTATTTGTTTAATTTTCATCAATTATTATATAACACAAAAAAAATATGTTTATGGTCAAAATTGGATCCAAAAGGTGAAAATGAACATATAGTTTGAGAAAAAATGAGTAGCAAATAATCATAACAAAAACAGATTGAACACCAATATGAAAAGCAATAATAATGATACATCAAATTTATCAAAATATTTTTCACAGTTCATCCACAATGATTTGAAAAAAAAAAAGTCAAACATTAGTCCTTTAAGTTTAGTAATTAAACACAATAGCTCTTAAAATTTTATAGCGTTGTATTTTAACACACCAGATACCTAAAAATACCACTTAAACTTACGAATAATATAAATACCCCAAAATTCATTAACATTTATATTTTAATACCCTTTAAGTTTGATAATATATCCATTTAACCCCTAAACCAATTTATCTATATATTTTGATCAACTCATTTTTCTATTTATTCTTAACATCGTTTATTGAAAAACTATGTTATTGTTACAACTTTATTTTATATTATAAAATAAATATTTTTACACACTCTGCAACGCGCGGCTAAAAAATATCTCGTTATAAAAACTGTCATTATAAGTGTCATACATAGCTAAAGTAAAACTCAGCAGCATGACTGCGTGAGCTGCAAAATCGTGCAAACAATGCATACATGTATGTGATGAGGTGATTAACTTTTTTATAATGACAATAATGTTTGTGTTGGGATTTAATGTTCATATAACTATTACAAAAGAGTAAACGCATCGGATAGATGTCCCAAAGGGATCCGTTTGATGTACAGGAATAAACACACATATTTACTAGCCTCTTGTTCTTGTTACAGTTGATCAAGCACGGATCTTGGGTTCTTGTTTACACCGTAACCCTTAAGCAACTAAAGTAAATTGCCTTTATAATTGCACACACAACACATCATAAGTGGAATGATTGAATACTAATTCAAGTTCAAGATTTAAATAACGAAACACTTGGTTTATTATTTTCTTGATCTTCAAAAGTCACCATAAACTAAGAGGGTGTGCCGATCGGTTTGCAAGGAGGAGAGAAAAGTGTTTTGCTTTTAGTTTAGGTTTATAAGAAATGCCAAATAATGAACCAAATGGTTCATTATATAGCCTTAAGATAGCTTAGAATCCAAGTCTTATACAAACACCCTCCCCCTATGACTTTCAGCGGACTTCTCACCACCCATCTCATGTTTCCATTCGTTTGTGGTGTTACACAAATAACTTGTCCATTACTTGTTATTTGTTAAGTCTATTAGTTACTTAGATCGTCTAACGGTTTAATTAATGACTGTTAGTCATTTCGTAACTATTAATTAATATAATTAATATATTTACTATAAATATATTAATTACATTAATAGAAACGTTCCCTCGGTGTAGACGTGTCCCTCCCCAGGCTCACGCTAGCAGTATAATTACCGATTATAAAATGAGCACTACCAATAGTTTGTGGGCTTGTATTAAGGTTATGTTTGACAAAATCACCCAAACAACGTGTAAAAATTTTAAATGCTTATTTTCAAAGTAAAAAATGTAAATGATTATTTAAACAAATTAAAAAACCTAAAATGCTGCAATAAGCAAACATATGAAGTTTTCTCTATTCACGTTTCTTGTAAAAGGCGAGTCTTTTTAAACCAGATATGCGCGGCTTCACCTGGTTAATACCGAGACACTTTCCAATTCCTCCCTGACCAAGTCAAATGTGCACACGCGGTGAGGTTTGAAACATTTACCTTTTTGTGAGAAAATCAAATACCATGAAAAATAAAAATCCAAAATTTCTATTATTAAGTCAAAAAAAACACATTATCATTTAATTAAGAGTTATGATATTAAAAGTTAGGGTGCGTTTGGTTTATTATAAGGAATCACTATCGGTAATGGTATCATTATAAAGTGGAATGAAAATAAATACTCCCTCCGTCCCAGTTTATTTGTCCACTTTTGACTTTTTAAGTCATTCTTTGTCAACTTTGACATTAAATTTTTTTGTTTTATGTTATATAATACTTGATAAAAATTATACCCAATGAAAATACATTTAAAATACAATCCATTCATATAATTTGCAACAAGTATTATATAACACATAAGAAAATAATTATGGTCAAAGTTGTAAAAGAAAGACTTTAAAAGTCAAAAGTGGACAAATAAATTGGGACGGAGGGAGTATATCATTGTTGATATTATTGTTTGGTTTGTTAATATGACATGGGTGTTTAATTTCAAAAGTGAGCCCATTTATTATTTTACGTGATGATAAATTAGTAAAATAAAAGGACACACGAAAATTCGTAAAAACCCAACTCTACCTACTTCAATGAATCTATGACTATGAAATGATAGTTTGATTATGATAATAGTAAATCAAACATTTGATATCATTATTATAGTCATTTTATCATTCTCATATACTTTAAAAACTAAACGCGCCATTAACTTTCTATAGCAAATATTAAAAATCTGGTTATAAACATGTTTTTATCGAATATAACATCGTATAATTATTGGTTGGAGAATTGATATGGTACAAAACTCAATAATAAAGCTGCATGGGTACTAAAAAAAGAACAAACAATAGTCTGAAGAGGGCCCAGCTAAAATTGACAGCAAATACAAGTGGGGACACAAACACTTGAAAATCTTGAGCATCATGGAATTAGGATACGTAATTTGTAAACCCAATTAGTATTTGACAGTAGTAAAATATTTTGAATTTGATTGTACAACTCTTAGCAAGTTTGCATGTTTTCTATCTAAACCTTAAAGTAGAAGTGATATGTCATAAAAACTGATTAAACGCTGTCAAAAATCCTGATGTTTATGATAAACTATGTCCAAAATATTTGTGTTATAGATTTTTAATTTTTTTTTACATAAGTTATACCCCTAATAAATTTTGTGTATGTTAAGTTTAAATAACAGAGAGGTTTTATCCGGGTTCGAGTCTCGTAAGTGATAAAGAAAATCCGGATTTTCCTTTTAGTGCGAAGTCGTGAGTTCTTGGAGTTTCCTTTTCCCGGGTCTCTCCTAGTGGTTTGGGTCCCGGGGTTTGCCAGTTTAGATGGTTTAACTCGGGGGTTGGATTTCAAGTGCGGTGCCATTCTAAAAAAATAAAAAAATAAAAAAAAATTGAATAATAGAGTTTTGTGTTTTTTCAAGTCAAAAATGGGGTATGACCAGCTGAGGCCCACAAATTGGGTTTGGTTGGGCTCACAACTCACAAGACCATCAATTTACATATTCGTTTTTCTTTCGGCTGGCTGTCTTAGTTTGATAAAAAAAAAAAAAAAAAAATCGTTGATAGTTACTCTCCAACAAATTACAGCTTACCAAATCATAGCGGATTAGTACATGTGGTAGGTAGAATTTTCAAGCCCATTTTCATATGTTAATGCTTATTATTTTTTAAGTTTATAGTTTTTCTTTTCAAGTTGGTAGTTAATCATATTGTTTTTCCTGGAAAAACCATGTTCAAAACTACATGCTGTGGGTTTGGATGTACACGAAACGGTTATTTACCCAGTTCGGCTCTCATGAAAAACAAAATTCAAGCAACGGTTTTCATGAGTTAAAACGGGGAAAGCTAGCGGAACTTGTTTACCCCAAATTATGTTAATTGATTTTCATACAATTGCCAATAAGGTAATAAGCACATAGTTTTTATTGTATATTATGGAGTTCCTCATCATCCACTCGAGAGTCGAGGCAGTAGTGTACGAGCAAGATTGACGAGGTGAAGTGGTGAACCTTAGAGCGTGTCTTAAGAACATTCAAATATAGTGTGTGATTCGACGTAAAATTACACTGAATATAATCATTATACATTTCATAAGTCTTTGTTATACTATTATTGATAAATCACTTTGTTTTCTTCTTGGAGGTTATATGGGCGTTGGTTTCGATTGAACCATTGGTATGGTACTATAGTTATAACATTATTTTATCAAGTTATGGACTTTTGGGATTGTAGATAAGGCCCAGTTGGGTATGGCAAGGCTGCAATAGAACTAACTTTATACTTGTTCAATGTTCATCACCAATTCTATCAAAATATCGTAAAGGTGTTTGTTAGAGTATAATGCAATGACCCATTACTAGGGATGTAAACGAATCAGACGAACACGAACGGAGCCTTGTTCATGTTCGTTTATTAAGAAATTGAGTTGTTCATGTTCGTTTATGTTCGTTCATTAAGATACTGAACGAACGCTAAACGGACATAAACGATCGAACATAAATGAACATAGACAAACAAACATAAATTTTATTAAATTGTGCATCTAATATTGTTTTATAGTGTTGGTTTGTTTAAACAAACTAATTTTAAAATTATACAACTAAAAGATTTGATATACGAACATAAATAAATAAATGAACATAAACGAACGTTAACGAACACATAATCGAACGTTCACGAACATAAATGAACGGACACGACTTTTGTTCATGTTCGTTCATTTAACTGAACGAACGTAAGATATTGTTCATGTTCGTTCATTTAATAAATAAACGAACATAAACGAACTTTTTACCGAACGGTTCATGAAATGTTCACTGAACGTTCAGTTCGTTTACAGCCCTACCCATTACGTAATAATGGGTAATGAGCCATTACCCAATAAATTGGGGGGTAATGCTTTTCTTTCCCTTTCCCTTTCCTAACCATTATCATTGCCTTCCCCTTTCCCGAGTTTGAACCAAGCACACCCTAAGTTTTATCTCTACAGGTTTTTACAATTTTACTCAACAATACACGATCAGGTTCAAATATAATAAGATATACGTTTGGGAAGGTTATAAAAATGGTTGGAAACGGTTACATGATATACTGATTAGGTTGTGTACATTTGAGTAAAAGACCCCTTCTTTCTGGTAACCCGAAGCGATAAAACTTCATTCGTTTATGTCTTTATGATATTTTGATTAAAACTCTTGTGAATATATTATGTGCCATACTAGCTACTATTCGAGCATGATACTAACATTTATGTGATTCAAATTTATATACCCTTTTATAAAACATGAACTAACAGAAATCGCCATGCATGTGCTTATGGATTCTATGCGGATTTTGGAAGAGAACCCAAGGTGATTTTAACGCATGAGACAATGTAGTAGTTTTTCGGCCACCGTATGAACATGATTAGATATTGGAATTTTTGTTGGGCGGAGCTAGTAAGCGGAACTTATGCTAAGGTTCAAAGAGGTAGGTCGATTTCTTTGTGGACTAGACCACACTAAATCCTCGTAATCGGATCTTGTGTGATTCTTATTTGCATTTTCTCTTTACCGCTCTCATATCTAGCCTAACAATCAATATTACAATTCATGAGAAGTATCATCGATTCATCATGAGGGATATTCATAGAAGGTGAAAAAGCAAGATAACCCCTCTTTATTCTTCAGATATATGGGTTGCCTGTGTCACCCTGGATCAACGAACAAATAGACAAACAAATGAAGAAATGAGAGACATTTGAGATTCATAAGAAAGACATATAAGCATGGGAATGGGGGGGGGGGGGGGGGGGGGGAAATGGTCAACTCTCAAAACGACGAGCAAACACTCAAACGGGCATAGCGAGAAGGGATCACTACCCATGAATACAACATTGCCATTATATGTCCTTTACCAACATTATCGGTAAGATGGTTATATCCCCAACTGAGATATGTTGGACGTTTAACTTTCACGAGTGACAAAAGTACGTGAAATTCCGATCATCCAACGTTTGACTTTCACGGTAATACTCATCACTTGACCCACTACTAAGAGTACCATTTGCTTCTTCATTAATACAGTCCATAACATCATAATCAAAATGTTCGACATATAAATCAACCATTCATTTGTTCTCATAACCTAACCTCAAAAAATCTTCAACTGCATTATCATCCTTAAGTTCCTTAATACCAACATTCAAAGGTGTGCTTATTGGACAATAATATAACCTTACCATGGACTAACCTTCTTACAATTTCTCGTAAATTAACAAAGCTTATACCAATTGACATCTGTTATTTGTTTTTCGTCACCCTGAACATACCTTAACGGGCTAGGAATGAAAACCCCATCATGATGTAGGTTAACAATATACACTATTTAAGTTGCATGTTATGCAGATAGCAGATGTGTTTAAATCATGATTGCACACCAATGTGTGTTGTTGTATAAATGTTAGACAAACCACATTCTCTTTTTTACTTATTTTTTATATGATTAATAAAAGCTGTGTGTTTATTTTATTCATTGACTGAGCATTTCTGAGATACTTTCCAGATCTATAGTGCTAAAATGCTTGCAGAGGATGAATATGAGACGAGCTTTTTCTACNGAGATACTTTCCAGATCTGTAGTGCTAAAATGCTTGCAGAGAATGAATATGAGACGAGCTTTTTCTCTCAATAACTTTGATAAAGGTGGCAAGAGTTTATAATTGGAAAAAGATTATTGGGTGTCAATCTTTAAGGAAGTCTTGTTGGCTTATCTATCTTTTGAGGAATTCGAGCTGCGTCGAGTATTGGTTGATTTTTGGATCATGTCAATAAGCTATATGTATTGGTGAGTATCCGACTTTGGTATTTTTGTTTGAAATTTGAAGTTTTTGAATTTGATGATCAACAGTATGGTTATCATGTTAAATGATTTGATTATATGATCACTAGTTATTTTTTAAAAATCTGCCACCTTTGTTGGTTAAATATTGTTATAGGCAAATTTGATGATAGGCTATATAGTCATTTAAGGGTCTGCACAATACGTGGTCCTGGTGCACCATGACGCGTTCATAGCTCACCACTTCACCAGGGCTCTTTGCTTTTGTGAAGGTCGGGCAAAAAGTCTTGTGAATTTTGGTTGCCTCTGCATATATATTGTCATCTGTTGATTTTTTCTAGTGTTGTAAAGTTTCTTGATTACAAGTTTAATAAATTTTATATGCAGAAAGAAACGGCTAATAGTGTTCACGGATGCTCAAAATCACGAGTTCATTAGAAAAATCAGATCTCGATACTGGTAATTTAATCGTTTGTATGTTCTAAAATGGTGCACGAGATGGAAGAGGATCAAGTTGAAGATATGGAGGTCAAAGTCATCACTTCGATGTGGCCTGAAGACATTGATGAAGCCGGAAAAAAGTTTAATGTGGAAAAAGTAGGACTTCATGACGATATGTTAGATCTCACCTTTGTTAAAGGGCCTAGTGTAGTTGACTTTAAACGATTAGTAGATCTCACAAGTAGGGGTGTCAATCGGGTTATCGGGTCGGGTCTATCGGGTGTTGGAAAAATAAAAACTAAACCGCAACCCGATCCTATAAGGAATCAGGTCTATCGGGTTGCGGGTTATAGGGTTGGGTCTATCGGGTTATCGGGTTACTTACCAATACATAAAAATCCTAATGATGTCGATGGGAATTTTGGACGAGCAAGTGTTTTATAATGCTATAATTGGTCTCTCTTTATAGAAGAATACATGGCAAAACTAAACCAAATTTATTGCAGTAAGTAATGGGAAGTGTTGTATGCTGGACAAAAGATGCGTTGCATGTTAATAAAGAAAGAGCAGCAACCTTAGCACTAAACTTATGAAAAAAAACACTTGTTAATGGGCTTTTGTTCAAAAATTAAAGATTTGTTAATATGTCATTATATCTTATCGGGTTGACCCGATAACCCGATAAGAAACTAATTAGGACCCTAACCCGACCCTATTAGGCTATCGGGTATATCGGGTTGACCCGATAAACCCGATAAGCTAAGTTGGACCCAAATCAACCCGGCCCTATAAGGCCTTATCGGGTCAGGTCAACCCATTTGACACCTTACTCACAAGTTACAGTGAAAAAGGGTCATCCCAGCTATCTAATCTCTTACAGAACTGGGAATATAAGCAGGAAAATGCTGTGAGACTTCTGAGGGAAGAGCTTGAAGAGGATACCTATGGAGGTGATAAACGTCCGGTTTCTGTGTTGGAAGAGGGTTATGAAATACTTTAAGATGTTCCTAGAAAAAGAAATGATGTTATTGTTGAGGATAAACGGGTAGAAATAGATGCAGAGTATGATATTGTAATTTATTGGAAGCAACAAGCTTTGCATTTGGGAAAATTGTTGGAAGCAAGCGTTCAACGAGAGCAAATACTTTTGGAGAAACCGGAGGAAAGTAACGAAAATCTTGAAAAGCAATCTTCGCCTGTTGAAGAACCTTCGCATATCTTAAAAAGAGTTGATAATTTCTTACATTTTGTTCTTCAAAACGCACCTGTTGTTATCGGACATCAGGTAACATCCTGGTATGTGCTTAAACACATACCTTTTCTTAACCAAATTAAGACCAAAAACCCGATAATAAATGCCAAATATATGTGTTTTTGTGTTTTTGTACATGCAGGTAATAAAATATGAGAAAACGATAAAAACCGGGACAAAATCACGAAAAACGAGCACGAGAATGGAAAAGAGTAAATATTTATAGCCGGATAAGATTCTAAGCTCAAAAATGTTCAAAAGAAGCCCCTGAATATTATAAAGTTTCAAGAATAGTCCCTGGATAAAGTTTTCACAAATTTACAAAAATGGTCCCTCACCCTTGAGAAGTTGTCAAGATTAGTCCTTGAAGATAATATTGAAGAAATGACAACAATGGCCCTCCAAATATTCAAAGATTGACAATTATGGCCCTTGGAAAGTACTTTTCATATTTGGCAGAAGTGGTCCTTGTGATTTCAGAAATTGCAAAAATAGTCCTTGTGGTTTACTAAGCCTAAAATTACTAAATCCTAAAACAATAACCTATCCAATCTCAACCCAAGTCCACCATAACCCATAAACCCTTTTAACCCCACAAGCCCAAAATAAACACACCCGGCCCAAACCTAAACCCAAGTCAACCCCTTTTATAATTTTTGGTCAAAATAAAATAAAAAAACCCACAAACACTCCCGCCCCCCAAATTTACCCCTAAACCCAGAATTTACTGTACATAGAACCCTAGTTACCACACACCCAAAATTACCCAAATTAACCAATGATTACCCAATCATTGGTGTTCTAGAAGTGTCAGAGAATGTGAGGAAAGGGCCAGAGCACACGTGGACCAATTGAGCTCGCTTATCCACTGGAAATCACTAGAAGAACCAAGAATGATAAGGATGATAAAATTCATGAAGATTCGAGCAGGATACGGATTGAAGAAGAGGATAAGGCTTCTAGAGAGCTTCTTGAAGATTCATAACCGACCTACCATGGCTATAAATAGGACCTTCAGCATCATTGTTGTGTATGTAGGTTTTAGTAGAAGCTAATAGTGTATTTTAAAAGCTCTCTTTGTAATCTTTTAAGCATTCCTTTTGTAATTCAGCTTTTGTTTTAATAAAATTCTAGTTTTCCTACATTTTACTCTTAATCCGTTTGTTAGCTTTAAGATTTCATAAGTCCTTAAGTGCCTTTAAAAGCTTTTTACTTTACAGTTTTTTTTAAGTTTACATAAGCTCTTAATTGTTTTCATTAGCTTCTTAGTATTTTCAGTCAGCCTAGTTTTCCTAAAAAAAAAATAAAATAAAATAAAAAAAAGAGAAGTAAATAGGCAGAGGTGAAAAGCTCATAAGCTCTATATACCTCCTCATAAGTTCACTAAGCTGAACCTATAGCTTGAGTGAGCTTAATTCAGTCCATCCACTTAGTCCCTTTGTTAGCTAGTTCCAAGTAAGTTCTCATTCTGCATCTCACTTAATAGTAGCTTATTAGTTGTAGATTATAGCTTATTTGTGCTAGGTACTGCTTATTAGAGTTGTTTAAGTGTTTTAGTTTACCCTTTATGTGCTTTAGTTGAAGTTGTAATCTTACTGCCTTGTTATTGATCAAACTGCATATCTGTGTTCTTGTGGTTCTGTGCTAGATATAGATGATCATTCAGCTTCAATATTAGTTAGGCATTAGGTTTTGATCAGTAGATTGGTAGTATTAGGCTTGAATATCAAAAAGTTAGTATAAAAGCTACATTAAGGGGTGTTTGGTTTAAGCTTTACTGTGCATTCTAGATAACTTAAAGGTGTTAGATTAGTTCCAGTAGGTCACAGTAGGTTAGTAATGGTTAAAACTAGTATAAATTGCCTAGGTCACTTAGAAAAAGTCAAACTTGGCCTTGTCTCTAAAATCTGTAAACAAGAGAGTAATTTAATTACTGCACTTTTAGATTTAGGTACAAAATAAGTGCATCTAGGATAAGTAACTTTAAAAATAGTATAATATCACCTGTAGGTTAGAATTAGACAGGTAGAAATCCACCATAGTCAAATCTTAGGTTCATAATAAAAAGTCAAAACTGCAGTCCTTAACCAGTTTGAGCAGACCTTCAATCCATTCCCTAGGCTTAATTAGTTGCTTAATCTAGGTTTAAATTGTGGTTTTAGCATCCTTGGTGGTTAAACTACAGGTAACAATAGGCTTATTTCATTTCCAAGCTCATCCAAGTACTTAAAATTAAGCTCAAAAAACTGCTCTCTGCTTGACATTGTTAAGTCTCACAGCTCTAAGCCCAACTTTGGAAGCTTTTGTTTTGCATTCTTGATAAGCAATAGGTAATTTTCTTGGGGGAAAAGTACTCACAAGCTGGTAGAATTTCAGAATCTGCTTTTGGATTTCACCCTAGTGCTTATTTGGTCTGCTTATTTGGCCTTTAAAGCTGTCCCAGAACTGTGTATGCAACAATTTGATTAAGTGCTTATTGAGCTTATTTCTGTGTGTTTCTGTGCTTTTGTTGATCAGTAGTGCTTATTTAAGTATAATTTAGGTTTCTTAAAAGTTTGGTCTAGTTTGCTTAAGTTTTTGCTTATTAGTGCTTATTTAGAATTGCTTATTAGGGTCAATATGCTTATTCAATGGTCAAAAGTAGTGTAGCTTATTTTTCCTAGGTTCTTTAGTTTATTTTAAAATTTCTATAAAAAAATCAGAATTATCTAAGCTTATTTGCTATTTCTTTTATTTAATTTTAGTTTTTAATTACTTTTTAAGTATTTTTAATTAATAATAATTAAATAAAAATCAAAAAAAAATTAGTTTTCTGTTTTAAAAGTAGTTTTTAGTTATTCTATAATTTTAGAAAAATAAATTTTACTTTTCCAAATCATTTTCTATTTATTTAGTATTTTTAGTCATTAATAATAATTAATATTAGTTTTTAATTAATAATAAATATATAAAAAGCCAAAAAAGTATATTTTTAAGTTTTAAAATTTCTTTTTAAGTATTTTAGAATTCTCAAAATTATTTTTCACTTTCTTAATATATTTTCCTTTTAGTTTAATTAAATTAGTTTTTAAGTAAAATTAAATAAATAAAAAGTAAATTAAAAAGTTTTAAATAAAAGTAAAGTTTAAATTTACATTTTCTACCCTTAGGAAATTTAGAATTTACATTTAGGACTTAGGTTTTCCCTAGTTGACTTAGTTTTTCCCGAGAATAGCTCGGGAATTTAAGACTTGATCCCGTTTCACGTTTAGGTTTTTATTTCCGTGTTTTACGTGCTTTTCCGTGCTTTACGTGTGTTTGTTTGTTTTTACGTGCTTTTATTTGTAGAAATTTAGGGTTCCCCTAGCCTGCACGATTCATTTCACGAATCACGAACACGAACCAACGAACCAAGTTTTAGCCTTCGTTGGGACTACGACCCGGGGATACATATTTACCCGTGCTATCCTCGGTCACATATTGGTTGGTAATATATATACTATACTAGCTTATAGACCCTTGGTAACCCACGGGTTTTTAGATGAGATCGTGCAAAAAAAAAAAATAGTGTGTGTAAACAAAGTAAGGAAAAACCACAAAGTAAACAGGATGAATCATTTATTCGAAAGGAATATCAACTAATAAGTCAATGATAGTATAGAGTACAATGCTTGTAACTAAGAATGTAATAAACGGCCATGCACGCGTGCTCCAATCTTGATAATGTAGATGAAAAGCAAATCTTGACAGCCTAGGTAAGGCAATGAGCATTTGTTGACAACCTAATAAGTATAAGAAGAAAGTGTAAGTAAAGCATTTTGTATGATTGATAATATATGTAAAATCAAGAAAACTACATAAATCACATCATATTCCAAGAAAACGCCTTAGCTTATAGACCCGTGGAATCCACGGGTTTTTAGAAGAATGAATGCATCAAGAAATTAAGGGTGTGAGTAAAGTAAGAAAAACAACGAAAGTGAAGAGTTTCTATTGTTTTTTAATGGATAATAAGTGAATGATACAAAAAATAGACATGTATGTAACTATTAATCAAATAAAAGTCCATGCACGCGGATTACAATCTTCATGATCTTGAAAAGCAAATGTATGTAGTGACTGGTAATTAATTGATAAGTCAATGAACATTTCTTGAGCACTTAATAAGAGTAAAAAAAGTGTAAGTAAAAAGATGTTTGTGATTGATAATACATGTGAATATAAAAATGTGACAAAAGATATCGTATGTATATTTGTACGTACATCTTCAAACATGGTCACAAACCTTGAAGAACTTCTTTGTATATTACATTTGTAGTAGTTTTTTGATAGTTTATCGTCCGCATCAGAAACAACAACCTTCAAACTTTTTTTTGCTTTTGATACGCGAAAGAGCCACATATAATTGTCCATGTGTAAAAACTGGACGTAGCAGGTACGAACCAACTCTTGAAAGTGATTGCCCTTGGCTCTTGTTTATTGTCATGGTAAATGACACTGAAATAGGATATTGTTTCTTCATGATCTTTAGAGGTAAATGTTTATCAAAGGGACTTATCTCAACCTTGGTATGATAACCATATTTCCAAAATGTGTTCCGTTAATTATTTATGCTTGAATAGAAGTTCTTGATAATCGAAGAACTTGAAGTCGTGACCCGTTTCATAATCCATTTGATTGATCAATATTTGTCAACAACATTATTGGGACGCCGAATTTTAACACAAGTCTATGGCTTGAAACACCTGAGAATTTCAAGCCATTGATTATAAATTATGTAGCACTTCTTTGTAGACCACATTGGTGGTGGTATTAGTGAGATTTTCGTCTTCATCACGAGTAACCAAATACCAGAATGATATTGTTTGAAAACAGCCTTATATTTATGTTTGAAATCATATATTATGCACTCAAAATGTGGGTTAAGTTTGCACAAAATTATTGTAATCCTTAACTGCTTGATTTTATGAAAACTTATCAAGTATGTATGCTGTAGATTGCAAAGAAACAGGAAAAGATCAACTTATGATTGATTATCAACTCATTTCACTATGCCATAAGGGATTCAAGTAGTATTACAATCAAAACATCTCTAATTCTACATTCATCCATAACCCAACAACTCAAAAGAAAGCCAAAAAAAACATTTGATATTATCATGACATTTTGCATGTCTAAAGTGATATTGTTGCCAATTGCACTTTTTATTTACAACTTTAGGGATATTGTGTCTATATAAAAAAAGAGTGTTGCATTCATGTAGGGAAACTATCTCATGAACTTAATTTAATGTTATGGATTACATTGACATCTTTAAAACCAAAACGTCACAAATGGAACCATATCCTTATGCATCTGTCTAGAATCTCAAACTTTGATGAGTAATTGCTATTAGATCAGGCATTGTTAGTCTTTACAATTTATACCATATCCTTATGCATCTGTTTAGAATCTCAAATTTTGATGAGTAATCAATTATTAGATCAGGCTTTGTTAGTCTTTACAATTTATGACTTGAACAATGAAGAGAATTTTCGGACAAGATAGAAATTGTGTGTAAGAAATTTTCAACAACTTTATTTGGATATTTCTTAATTTCTATGTGAACCTGATCAAATGTCTGATTAAACTTGTCAAATTGTAAAATGATAATGAAAAAAAAATGAGAACAAATGTAATAAGAATAAAAATGTTGATCCTCAATTAAATACTGATGCACATGCATCGTATGTAACAAAGTACTTAAAATATCAAACGGAGCAATAAAATACATTGCTAAAGTTTCATAAAAAACATCAAACATAAAGTATCAAATAAAAAATGTTCAGAAGTATCATAATTATTCAAAGATTCAAACATAAAGAACATAAGGATCTTCATAGTGGGTTCAATTCTTTTCGCCTATCTCTTCAATCATCTACCTCTTCGTGTTTGAGCCCTCATCTGCCAGTACACCATCTCCATTATGTTTCTTGGTCGAACTCTTGTCGTTAGGACTACTTGTAGTGCTTTTCAAAAGTCTGGAGGGTCCCATTATCATCTGTAACAGATGCAAGATCTTAATATAAGACAAATCAGAGTACATAGAATCAAAGTATATAACTAAAGGTTATAAATGTGGAAATAAATACCAGCTGTGACATATTTGTATACATCACAACATGCATCCCTTGTTTCACCCTTTGCAATTAAAACATACATAAGAACATAGTCCAACACCTTATATTACTGTGTTTAATGGAAGTCTGGTGTACCTTCAATGGTGTTACCATTGGAATGAGTGCATGGATAATCTCAGGATCAAGATCATCAGACTTTTTTTAGACATTCCATTCTTTGACTGCCACTAATTCATATTAATTTTGAAAGCATACTTGTTACCAAGTCTACGATTAAAGTCGGCTGAGCATTCATTTAGCTTACCGTTCTGCATATATAAAAGTATTGTGAGAAGTTTTTTGTGATAGAATATCGCAATTACCAGAGGGGCTCATATGTACTAAATTACATATTATATTATATAAGTAATATAATAAGATAGTTCAAACCAAAACCCCGGGATGAAAGTATAAAAAAACTATCATAGAAATACCTTGTGACAACACTCGAACACGGAATGTTGCAGGTTCATAGACAAAATTAACGAAAATATAAGCTGAAATAGCATAACTTTATGCAGACCAATTATGTAATTTAACCTATAGACATTAAAAGAGGTCAAATGTATATATATCATTTGCAGACACAATCTATTATTTACTAAAAACAAAATAAACATTCAATTATTCATATACAATTATTATGCATAAGTCAATACAGGTTGTGTTTTATCTCAAATTGGTCAAATAAAAACTTTAGCTAAATTAGAAATAGTTCAAAGATGATCTAACAGGTAAAGGTCATGGAAACTCAGTTTCTGGTGCAACCATCCAAAACCTACCCACCTCATCTGCTGCTTATATATGATACGTATCATCCTGGTCCAAATTTGACCCGTTAATCGATCACTCATATTTCAAGCTCTAAGTGTTGCATATAAATTTTTAAGAGTCAAATCAGCAAATATAGCCTCCCATTGTGCCAAATCAGAAAAGGCAACGTCCAATCAATCTTCCAAAACTTAATTATCAATATGCAATACTAAGAGTCTATTCAATTGGGAAGATACCTTTATACATGTCTTTGTTCCTTTGTTTACATTTTCTATTTAAACTCTTATGTCAGCTAACATGCATTACCTTTTTAAGGCAAAAATATATCACCATTATCTTTAACTTGATAATCCAAATACCCATAATATATCACCATTGCTACTTCATTAAAACAATAGACATGCAATGAGAGACTCCAAATGCACATTTACTACTTGAATACATCCTATAACAATTTATATACTCCGTAGTAAAAAGGGTTCAAGTTTTAATAATACCCCAATTTATACCGCTTATAGAGATGATAAGAAAAGTCTTGGTCATACCTTGTCGCCATAGACACCGTTGGTCAAAGGAAAGGGGGTCTTGACTCCGGTCTGGGACAGAGCCATACGACTACTTTTTGTAGCCTGGGCATTGCAGCAGGTGCTATTATATTAGGGTGACCTTGAAGGTAGTTCTTGATTGACGTCAATGTATGTTAGACCAAAGAATATACAATTTCCGCTAACTTCATTGCTTGTATGACTTCATTCTGATCATTTAAGAAAAGGCAATACATAAATAGTAAACACAAGTGATAAAGATTCATATGTAAAATCTAACTTGCTAATGAAGTGTTGGTTGGATAATTATTGTATTTCCTTTGTCAAACAATACTCCACGTGTATTATTAAAACTCGAACAATCACATATTTTTCATTATTTTAGGAGCTTCCCAACCCACCATATTGAAGTTTTTTTTAGACAAACAAAAGAACTACAACCTCAACAGAAAGTGCTGATAATGTACCAAATAGTTTGCAAATAACTCGTAAGCACTTCTATGGAAATTTAAGAATTAGAAAGAAATGCGCATACTACATGATAACTTTGGGTAAGGGTCACGTATATCCGAATAATTCATTATCCAACTTTTGGCAGAATAGATTCGTAATGTAATAAAATTTATGTAATAATCAAGATGGACACACTATATATTCATGTAATGAAAAAGTCCTTTGGGCATACCCAACCCGTACAAAAAGTAACCCTTTTAACCAATTACCAAACAACCAAATTTTGCCACCCCTTCTTGTTTGATTTTTTTCATGGTCCCACTTCTGGTAACCTATATGTGTAACATATAAACCATGTATTATAATTGAACTACAAAGCTTCAGATAGTATGAAGATAAGATATTATGAAGATAACCAAACAGATATGAGTTACATATGTTGCATTTTCAATTGTTACATTTAGTAATTTCATCATGGAAAGTCTTCCCTTCTTTTTATTAGAGGCTTCAAGTTTACCTGAATATGTCACTTCAGAATAAAAAAAACATTTAACTCCTATTTGTAGTTTTAAATATTCTTACCCAAGGATGAACTTCATCCTTTTTTAACCAGACTACGCCCTCCATGATTTTGTTTTTTATAGTAAACCCCATGTGATATAAATGATTATTTACTGTCTTGCCATATTTGACCTCTAGACCAGGCACAAGATCTGTGAACATAAAGCCCTTGTAAGCAACAGAGTCACACGGCAACATGCAAGACATTAAAAAGAGAAATGATAGGATGACATGCAAACCTGTATTAATAAATATCACTTGTCTGAGATAATCCAGAACATGTAGATTAATTTTTGGGTTAAATGGTATTATCAAAACAATATATCTAAAATAATATTCCTATAGAGTATAGAAAGTAATCAAACTTGAAATCTTAGTTTCATCATTGCTTGTAATACCAATTCAAATAGATAGCAAAACAGTGGACAGTAAAGATAAAAAAAATATAAACATAAAACTCTGAATTACCTTCTTTAGCCAATAGCCATGATGACAAATATGTCGAACTCGTATACTCAAGTTTTGTATCTACTACATCAAGAGAATCACAACGTAACCTATCTCCATATATAAAGGCATTTGAAAGCTCCATAATTATGGACACATATGGTATTGTAATTTACAGTAAAAAGCTTATCATAAATATTAGATCACTTTAAAGTAAGATGTTTCGGACTATAAAGAGCTATTAATATACCCGGCTTTGCAGAGCTGAAATGGCATGAGGATGTGCTTTTGAAAGACTAAAAAAGAGGCTTACACCCATTCCATTTTCCCTAGCTTCAGTATTCGAATGTAACAGAGTTTCAAGGTCAAGTTATATGTATCTCATATGATAATAGCCGGTAAATCACAGTAACACTAAATCAGAGTTTCAAGTCAAGTTAGATGTATGTCTTAAGCTTTTATTAAAGCAATTCTATCTGCTCCTCATCCCGTCCTGATCTCTGTAAACGCACACAAAAACATTCGGTTATTAGTTACAAACAATTAGTATGTTTAAGTTGTAATCAAATATCCAATTGTGTACCACAACTTCTGTACATATATTTATCAAGTATGATATTGGAGGGTTGTTCAATCTCCCTAAAAGCAGTAATTCTAACAACCGATTCCTAACATTTCTTATATCAGGTTCAACGGGTAATCCAAACAGCCCCTTAAAAGTAGCTATTTTATTAAGCCAATGTCAAATGGATACAAATGTATTCACTTAATCAATTACAATCAGGCCAAATCAATTATAAGAATCCCCAAAGATTATAACACTGTCATTAAGCAGGCTAAAAATTTCTAAAAATTGGACCCAAAAAAATCTGCTTTGCTACAATCGAACAAAAAAATTATATAAATAGAAAAAAAAATGCTTTGTTACAATTGAATAAATTGTTTTTATAAAAATCGAACAAAAAACCTTAAATCTGAAGCCTTAAAAATGAAATGTACCTTTAGATATTTGGGGAGGATGCAACAGTTGACTCCATGAACAGTAGGGGATACAATGACTTCATGAACATCAAACCTTGATGTTTTGAATCGCTTTTTTGATAATGATGTTTTGATAGGTAATATGGTATAGATCAAAATTGTTTTGAATTGTGGGATTTTAAATCGGTAAGCCATAGAACCATAATGTTTGAAACGATTTGAGAAGGAGTAGGTTTGATTTTGGGATGATTTGTTTGAAGAATAAATTGATTGATTGTAACCGATTATATTGAATGCATCGACATTAAATGGTGAATTGAAACTGTATATTCAAATCCGATTATATCAAGACGGAAGAATGAAGTGTTTTGAGGAGTGCAGTGAAGATGTACATTCCAAAAATAACGATGCCTTCTCCATCGAGACACATCAGATTATTAATTGCAGGGGGTGCTTCATAGGGTGGGTACAAAACTCTATTTTATTAGAATACATAGATATATACGTACACACCACATCCTTTACCCTTTTTTGTTTTTGGAGATTGATTGTGTTCATCATGTTTAATTTTAGAGGTTTAAATTGGGCGGGTGGTCAATGGGTTACTAGTACGGGTTATGTGAGTTTTCCCTAACCAAAAGTCACCTAAACCTCTTTGTTATTTCTAATGTGTTATTCCAATAATAAGATTTGGATTTGGGTAATTAGAGTGGTTTATTTGGATATATTTGAATTTGCATCTATGTTATTTGGAACACATAGATACATCATAAATTTATACAGTAATAAAGAACAACGGTATATGTAAATGCTCATTTGGGTTCTGGGCAAAAGCCGGTTCAAAAGATGCAATCTGAAAATCAAATCCTTAAACCACTTTTATATCTATTTTCACCCAAACACTGAACAAAAAACCAAGCAACCTGAGTTATTGGCCTAAGCTATTCGGTTGGCCAGATTACCAAAATTATGAATCCCCGTGGGTAGTATGTTTCCTAGCGAATGGATGATTGTTTTGTTTTATGATCTTCAGGATAAAGACTTGCGGTATCGCTTCATCTATAATCATTTTCCAAGTCTAGGAGAGGAGGTAACATGCTCACCATCAACATTTATCTTACTTTCTTGTACACAGAATCATTAATGAGGGGAAACAAGCTCATGTCATGTGCTTATTTTTATCACTTGATTAAGAATCATGTGCTTATTTTTATATTGTTTTCAATTTTATTTTCAGGATATAATTGGAAAAACAGACGTTGAGATATTCAAAGGTGGCGGTGTAAAAGAATCACAAGACTTCAAAAGAGAAGTTCTTGAGAGAGGATTACCAGCAAAGAGAGAAATTACTTTCGAGACCGAATTGTTTGGAGCCAAAACATTCTTAATGTACGTGGAACCTGTTTTCAGTAAAGATGGTGAGAAACTTGGTGTAAATCATATCAGTATGGAAATCACTGATCAGGTTAGATCGCACTTAACTTGCTTATATTCTAAACTATTTAATTTCACATTTAGAAAAGGTAACGATCGAAGTTCCCAATCAGGTGAAAAAACGAGAAAGAATGGTGAAGCTTAGGGAAGAAATAGCGGTGCAGAAGGCGAAGGAGACTGTNACAAAAAGATAATAATAACGATGAATCGTTAAGGGTTTTCTAGGAAACTCAGCTCGGTTTGAACTAGGAGCATTGGAGTGTTGCAAGACGCCGACCAATGTTATTTTATCGTTAATATTTAACTAAGTGGGAGCTGTTAAATTATAGTTAATTTTATTAACGATAAATGTCTAGAATCGAACACGAGACCTCGGGATTGCACACGATACAAATGAGTATTAAGGAAAAATAATAAGTATATATTTATATTTATTATTAGACACAAGAATGTAACGACCGTTAGTGTTTTCCGTTAAATGACTAACGACCGTTAGACGAATATAAGGAAAGAAGAGGTTGTGTATTATTAGGAAACAAAGAAGGATCTAGAACCCTTGTGGGTTGTGTAGGTCGGCCGAACCAAGGGGAGGGGCACCCTTGCCCTAACTTTGGCTCCAAGTTTTGTTTCCCTATAAATACAAATCAAGGGTTATTGGTTTCTCACCTTTTGTGCACACACAATAACCAAAAAGTTTTCTTCTTCTCCTCTTTGTCTCAAAACCGGTCGAACACCCTAAACTCTTAGGGATTCGATTTTGTTTTATCAAAAACTTGTTCTTGTGTAGTTTACTTGCATAACCTTAATACGGTTTAGTTTGTGTGTACAAGAACGAGGTAACAACACACTATTGTTGTTATCAAGAGATCGAATAACAAAAAGGTAAGGGGTTATTCATTGATCTATATAAACCCTAATTAGGGTTCATCACTTGTTAATCCCTAATCAAGAATTGCAATTGAGGTATGTTTTCTATTTAAGTTTTAGTTAATAATTAACATGTTATGCTTGATCCTTGCTTCCGCTATATGTGCTACTTTGTGTTTTATTTATATGATTGTCATGGTATTTAAATTCTAACAATGTATGCTTTACTAGTTTGAGAGTATCCTAGGAAAACACCTTCATACGACTTTGGGTCGAATTTGGTGAGGTACTCTTTGGTGTTAAGTATGAAAACTTTACAACCAACTACTCTAAAATAATCTAAGGACGGCTTCCTATTCCTAAGTATTTCATATGGTGTTTTATTTATGATTTTTCTAATATAGACTCTATTAAAAATATAGCATGCGGCATCTAAGGCATGACACCAAAACTTTTGTGGGATGGATTGCTCGTCAAGCATAGCACGACTCATCTTTCTTAACTTACGATGTGTTGTTTCAACAATCTCAAGCGATTGAGAAGTGAACGGGCCTGATAAGTTATAAGATATTCCATGTTGTTCACAAAAGCTTCCAAATTGCAATTTTTCAAAATCACTACTATGATTTGTTTTTATTGAGACAATAGAACAATCAAGTAGGTTTTCAAGTTTCTTTCTTAAAATGTCAAATTTATTTATGACTCCATCCTTGGTTTCTAAAAACAATATCCATGTATAATTTGAATAATCATCGACAATCATCAAAGTGTAGAAGTTTCCTCCGTAACTTTGGATTGGAGATGGACCATACAAGTCTAAGTGCAACAACTCTAAAACCCTATTAGTTGCCACTTCATTTCTATTCCTATTGTTTTCTCGTCCTTGACTCCCTAGACATGTATCACAATAATGTCTCTCAAAGCTCAACTTTGGTAAATTCCTTACTAGCTCGTTGGAAGCTAGATTTTGGACTAACCTCATATTGGCGTGACCTAACCTCCTATGCCAAAGCGTTGAGTTATCCACCATGGATGTAAGACATATGTGTTGTTTGGAGTTATCTCCCAACTTGCATGTATACAAGTTATTCCTCCTATGACCTTTAGCTAACACAACACCATTTTTACTAATAGTACAATCTACTTTAGTAAACTTAACCTCACAATCATCATCACTTAATTGACTCACACTAATCAAATTAAAGTTTAGACCACTAACATGCTCAACATTGGTTATTTCTATGGAGTAATGAAGGACGTTACCTTTGCCGACAATTTTGCCGTTAAGTTAGCTTCCAAAAATGACTTGATTGCCGTTATACTCCATGTATGACGTGAACAATCTTATATTCCCGGTCATGTGTTTAGTGCAACCACTATCCACTCGTCCGGTTGTAGATCACTTTTGAGACAAACCTCAAATTTTTATTGAGCCATAAGACACGTAGCATCATTGGTTGGTTGTTCTTCGTCTTCACTATCACTCCAAGCTCCACCGACGAACGCCTTGTTTACTTTCGGTTTAGGACACTCATTTATGAAGTGACCCTTCTCTCCACAATTGTAGCATCCTGGAGTACGCCTAGAGCTCTCACCAACTTTGTTGTCAACACCTCGACTACCACCAAAGTTGTTTCTTCCACCATTGCCTCGGTTACCAAACCTATTACCACGCCTAAAGTTGCCGCCTCTTCTAAAGAACTTTCTAAAGTTCTTTGCCATAAGGTTGTATTCTTCATCATCTTCGTCATCTTCATCATCTTCACTTCCTTCTTGACTATCACTATTCTCACTAACTTGGCTATTAGTGACCTTAGCTTTAAGTAGGGTGTTCAAAAAATCCGAGAAACCGATGAACCGAGCCGAACCGCTCAATCCAAAACCGAAAAAACCGAAACCGAAAAAACCCGCTTATCACGGTTCGGTTTCGGGTTTTATTTTTTGATATCCGCGGTTAACCGAACCGAACCGTGCTTAATTCATGAAGGTTTTTTTAACTAAATATTCAAATAATTGTACAATTATTAATTATATTATTAACTAATCTAATTGTGTAACTCCTTTTTTGCTACTAATGTAAACATTTCTGAGTGAAAGTTGATAAATGTGATCGTAATTATATTTATAAAAGATGAATAACTATTATTTTGTTAATTGATTATGTATGGATATTAGAATGTAATTATTCTAACGATATAACTTTTATATGACTATTAAGTATTAAATGTAATTTAATTTTACTAAAATGACCTAGACAAACCTGAGGCCCAATAGTCAAATGACGAGAGTAGGGCGGTCAATCAATATCAAACATTTAAGGGTCCGTTTGGTTGAGGGGTGTGGAATGGGTTTTGAAGTGATGTGACANTGCCTCGGTTACCAAACCTATTACCACGCCTAAAGTTGCCGCCTCTTCTAAAGAACTTTCTAAAGTTCTTTGCCATAAGGTTGTATTCTTCATCATCTTCGTCATCTTCATCATCTTCACTTCCTTCTTGACTATCACTATTCTCACTAACTTGGCTATTAGTGACCTTAGCTTTAAGTAGGGTGTTCAAAAAATCCGAGAAACCGATGAACCGAGCCGAACCGCTCAATCCAAAACCGAAAAAACCGAAACCGAAAAAACCCGCTTATCACGGTTCGGTTTCGGGTTTTATTTTTTGATATCCGCGGTTAACCGAACCGAACCGTGCTTAATTCATGAAGGTTTTTTTAACTAAATATTCAAATAATTGTACAATTATTAATTATATTATTAACTAATCTAATTGTGTAACTCCTTTTTTGCTACTAATGTAAACATTTCTGAGTGAAAGTTGATAAATGTGATCGTAATTATACTTATAAAAGATGAATAACTATTATTTTGTTAATTGATTATGTATGGATATTAGAATGTAATTATTCTAACGATATAACTTTTATATGACTATTAAGTATTAAATGTAATTTAATTTTACTAAAATGACATTTAAATTCTAGAACATGTTTTTATTTATACGGTTAAACTCGATTAAACATCTAAAATGGTGACCCGTGACTCGAACCGCGGGTAACTGCTCATTTCGGTTACCCGCGTGTCCGGTTACCCGCCTAGTACGGTTCAGTTTTGGGTAGTAAAATTAATTACCCATCCCGCGATGGAAAGTTTGAATCTTTCAACTAACCGAATTGAACCGCCCCGCGAACACCCCTAGCTTTAAGAGCCAAAGACTTAACCTTCTCCTTCTTGTCTTTGGTACTAGCCTTGTCATTCTCAAGAATCATTTCATAGACCTTGAGGTTCCCAATGAGCTCGTCAAGAGGAAGTTCCGCCAAATTCTTGGCTTCTTCAATGGCCGTTACCTTTAGCCTCCACTTCACCGGAAGAGCTCAAAGGAACTTTCTCACATGGTTCTTATTGTAGAAGGTAGGATCTAGAGCCGTGAGGCTTGTGATGATAGCATTGAACCGTGTGTAACCATTATCAATGGTTTCTTCATCGGAGATCGAGAACTTCTCATATTGTTGGATGAGTAAGTCGATCTTGCAATCCTTGACTTGTGAATTGCTTTGATGGGTGATGATGAGCGAATTCCAAATTTCCTTGGCGGTCTTGCACACATGGACTCTCTCGAACTCCCTTCGAGGTAGAGCATTGTAGATCATCATTTTAGCTTCTTGATTCTTGACAAGCTTCTTCTTCTCATCATCTTTAAGCTCCGAGTATGGGATTTCAACCATCAACTTGGTTTCGGAATCAAGCATCATGAAGACAAAATCACCATTTTTGATGATCTCCCACAAGTCAAGATCTTTGGACCTAACATAGGTCTCAAACCGGGTTTTCCAAAAACAAAACCCATCGGTTTCTAGCAAAGGTGGTCTTTGCATAGAACACCCCTCAACGTAGTTCTCTTGAGCCATGGATCTATACTTAACTTTATCAAAAATCTTTGTGAGGATTTTAGATTTTTGAAAAGAAGTTTTTGACTTAAAACGACTTCTTGTGAAGGTTTTAACGCTCAAAAACTTGAGTATTCTGCTCTGCTACCATATGTAGAAACGTAGAGGGGGGGAATACGGTTTCTTAGGCTTTTTGAATGTTTTAAAAACTTTAAGCCGTAAGAGTCACCAAGTGGTTGTACAATAATCCAACAACCACAAACACAACCAAAGTATATAAAGCAAGTAAAGAACACAACGATATATACTGGTTCGGGATAGGGGGTTTATACCATCCGTACGTCTAGTTGCGAATCCATGACATGATACTATTCAACTAGTATAATCCTTTTGGTGGACTACAAACCGTTACAACTTCACTCCACTGATATTCCCAAATATCGATGCTCACAAAGAAGGAGCTACTCACCAATGGCATTCCGCCCTCGGAAACCACCCAAAAGAATCTTGCGATTCGACTTCACCTAATGGTCACCAAGACCACTATCAAGACTTCCCATCGGAAGTATCAAACCCCAACTAGATCCCCAATGATCTAGGCTTGGTCACTAAGACACACGACTTCCCTTACAAACAATTGAATGATAGAATGAGTGTTTGTTCAACCAAGCCCTAACCTAACCTAGAGACTCGATTGTAATAAAAATGGTATAGATAGAAGACCCTCGACACAATCACAAGAGTGGATTAAGTTCTGGTGATTATTCCCTTGCAAGGAGATGTGTTCTTTCAAAGATGTTAGTGTGTTTAACTAAGAACACAAGATAGAATTAGAGGATTAGAGAGAATGAATGTAGAGAGAAAGAATAATGGCAATGGGGGAGGAATACAAGAGCCAAGGGGGTATTTATAGGCCAAGACCCAAACTTGGGAAAAATTTACCGAGCCTGGCGTGTTGCCCACGCGTCAAGGTGTGGGTGACGCGCCAGAGGCACTGTACAAGTCTCCCAAGTTTTGGGTGTTGGACTTGTAAATACCTACACTTGCTAAACCCCCAATTGTACTTCACACACTAAACTTTACATTAATCAATCTAAGGTTTACCAACTCAAATAGCCAATTTGGAAATTTTTTTGTGAAGTGTTTATTAGAAAACCAATTATCAAAGATAGAAAGAAAGAAGAGATAATTGGGTAGGGGTAGAATGGGTATTCCTCACATGGCATAAAAGAAGAATATGCCATGGAATATTCCTCTATAGGGAAGAGTTAGAGAGGTTGGATTAAGAAGTAACCATGGTTAAGTTAGAAGTGTGTGTAGACAATAAACAATGGTTAGGTTAAAGAGTATATCCAAGGGAATATTCCATCCTTGGTGTGGTTAAGAGTTAACCATGGTTGGGTGAGAATGGGTGTATTGAGAACTAACCATAGTGTGGTTAGATGAACCATGGTTGGGTTAAGAAAGGATATTCCAAAGGATATTCTATTTCTTGGGGAGGAAGGAGAAACGGATGGTTGAGATGTGTTGTAGGGGAATGAATGGTTGAGATGAAGAGTGTGTAAGGAATATAAGGTATGAGTTGGATTGTATAAGAGTGAAGAGATGTGTGTAAGGGAATATGTAAGGGTTGGATGTGATGGGGAGCCTAGTGTGTGTAGAGAATGAGATGGTTATGAGTAGTGTGTATAAATTTGAAAATAAAGTTGTTGGGGAAGTGATGTGTGTAAGGTTGTAAGGAATATGTATGAGGTGTAAGGGTGTGATAAGATAGGGAGCCTTGTGTGTATATAAAGAAGAGTATGTGAGTAGTGTGTATAAGAGTTTATAGAAAGGTGTATATGGGGAATGTATCAAGTGGAAAGGAATATTGTAAAAGAGAATATTGTGTGGGAGTTTGTGAAGTGAAAGATGTAAACGTGTAAGAGGTGTAAGGGAATATTTAGAAAGTGTTGGGGATAAGATTTGGTTATGTAAAATGTGATTAAGAGGAGATTAAGAAATAATTCAATTGTCATTAAGAAAGAAAAGGGTTTAGACAATTGTGATTATAAGTTGAGAAAATCAAAGGTTATGTATAGTCTCAAGTAACTCAACGTCGAGAATCCAAAATCTCATAACTCGTGACTTTCCACGACTCGACGTTCTCAACTAACATCTTGGTACAAACAAGCCAAGCGCTTTGCCTTGATGTAAAGCATATCCCATGCGGGAAAGGATGCGTTTACGCAAAGTGACCTTTGACTTAGTTTGACCAATAAGGGAGTAAACCCGTTACGCGATTAGAGAAGACGTAAGTACGGGCTATGAGCATATGAATGCTTTCACTTGATATTATGTGAAATAAATAAGCTCCCTAGGTTTAGAAAATCCTTGGCTAGAGGCGAGAGTTAGAAATCATGAGTTGGCGTTTTCCCGAAAACGGGTATTTTAAAAGTAGGATCTCTCTAATCCCGAAACTCATTTCGAGTGTTCTCAATTAAGCACATAGCATATTCATACCTGCATTGAAAGATCCACATTTTTCGGGTAAGGGGAAAGCCGACTTTCAAAATTCATCCCGACATTCAAAGAAGACTGGCGCGTCGCCCACGCGTTGACGCATGGGCAGCGTGTCAGGAGCAGATGTGAATGTTGGGGAATTTTGGCTAACGTTTGTTATTTTATGTGTTTCAAAGGTTTATTTGTCAAAACTAAAACATTAGGAGATCTCGTCAATGTTTCCTTAACAGTGTCTGTGTGTCCGTGTGGAAGTGTTTATAAACAAGAACAAAGAGATATCAGATTCGTGGTTGCCATGCGTGTGTTGCACGCGTCGTGGTTACCGACACGTGAGTTGTTTTTGATTAGTGTGAGTTTGGTGCCGGAGAATACGGATTTGAGGCGGATAGACGACGGAGAGCGGTGGTTACCGGCGGGTGAGTTTATGATGAGTGGTTGTTAAATGGTGGCGGTTTCAGCGGTTGTTATGGTGGCAACCATTTTATTTTTTAGTTCTGGTTTGTTATTTTGTGAAATAGAGTGTTAATGAAATGTGAGTGTAGGTGAGATGATTTTGAAGAAAATTGATGGTTGAGATTAAATGTGATGAGGGATCGATGGTGGGGAATGGGGTTAAGAAATATGTGAATGATAAGAAGATGGTGTCTTATCTGTAGATACACAAGGTTGACACTTTGGTGTCTTACAAGAATGATGAATGGGATGAGCAGTAAAAGCTGGGACACACATCTGCTGCAGTGTTATTATCAAGAGATGCAATAGAAGATACATGGAATATGAAGTAGCATAAAATTACTTTTTAAGGTTTAAAAAAAATGGACATAAAGTAGCATAAAATTACTTATTGAGTTTTAAAAAAATATGCATAAAGTAGCATAAGGTGCCAGTTGTTCTAATGAACTGGAAAAACAAAAAGAAAATGACAGTCACAAAATGACTATATGAGATATTAGTAATGAACAGATGTGTTGATAAGATATAAGATTTGGAGATTAAAGTGATTCGTTTTTGTGTCCAGGAGTTATAAGGAAGATGTGTTTGACGTATGATGATGACGATGTACGATCATGACTTGATAATATTATGTACAAAAGTTTTTTCACGAACAAAAATATAAAGTACAAAAAGTACATTTGGAAGAGTGTAGTGTACAATATCCAACACAGAACAAAAAGCCAAAAACAAAGATTCGGACAAAATTGCCCTCATGTGCTGCGCACGTGAGGACCGAGATAACGAGCAAAACTAACGATCGTTAGAAAATTGGACTAGCGGCGTAATATTTTTGAGATCGTGGACTAAAAAAGCAATAATTCCCATTTTTGGATGTCGTATGAAATCTGGCATAACTTTAAGGACCAACGGTGAAATTTACTCTAAGAAGAAAGATGGTTGTTAACACTGTGTTTTTAGTAAAGAAAAGTAAAGTAAATGGAAGTAAACATTTTCATTTCACTTTTGAGAGGAAACACTTGACTTTAAAAATCAGCCAAATCACACTATATTTCACTCATTTTCCTTTTCTTTTCCTATTTAAGTACTACTCAAGAACATAAATTTTTTTTTTCTTTCCTTTTCTTCCTTAAGTGATACTCAAAAATACATTGTAAGCTACTGATTTTCATATTATCAGTTTATGATTTTACGATATTAGAAAACAAAAATGATTTTGATTATATGTAGAATCTTTTTAAGTGTAGGATATTGTAGTATCCTCTTCTTGACCATAGATTTATGAATTACTAGTAAGTTTTATGAATTTTTAAAAACAAGAAGTTAATCCTTTTAAACATTTCATAATCATGAGAGTAAATTACACGGATGGTTCATGGGGTTTGCGCGACTTACATGTTTCCTTTGACTTTTTTTTGCCTGATGACATCAAATAAGTTCATATTATAGTATCATTTATCCTATGTATATTGATTGTTTTATATTATTTTATATAAGATTTGATATTGATTGCTTAAATGTTTCTATTTCAGTTATTTATAAGCAATTGGTAAAAGTTAGCTATTATGGACGTGTTTTGATGCAAAATGTATCAAGTTCAAGAAAGTCCACAAAATAGACAAGAATATGTCGTATCCTTCTAGACATATACGCCGTATACCAAGACTTGGACGATTATAAAGACCATTTCTTGACTTTGAAGAATAAGCTGTATCTAATTACTTGATACGTCGTATATGAAACCTTGGTCAAACAGAAGAACGAGCTTGTTTTAGTCCAGATACGCTGTATGACCTCTTCAAGATACGCCGTATCCATCTCAAAGACTTCACCAGATTTCCAAGAAAATGAAGACCTGATACGCCGTATTGATTCCTATGATACGCCGTATCAATATGGCAGTGTACGAATATTCTGGAATATAATAATCTTGGACCCCACGCGAAGTTACTTCGATACGCCATATCAGACAACTCGATACGCCGTATCGACCATGTTTCCAAAAACTATAAATAGAAGACCTGAATTTCAGTTTAAGAAGAGCACATAACCACCAAGTACGAGACCAGAGACATAAAAAAAAGACCAAGAAGGTCCTGCTATTGCATAATTACATAGGAGAATTCACTTAATTCATTTTAGTACACTTTAATCGTTTGGTAAGCGTATTTTTCTCTTTCGATTTATACTTGAATCTTTCTGAACATGTTATCTTGTATTATGACTGAGATTATGGGCAATACCTATATGTATTAGCCAAGTTTAATGGTTATTTGATGTTTTAATTTGTTCTAATTCAATAGAAAGCTTAGGCTTGTGTTTTGATTACGTTTATTACTTCATTCATATTTGCTAATATGTTAATGTAAGCCCTAGAATAGATTAATGATAAATTGATAATCATTAAAAGTTTTATGCGGATTTCAACTAATCGTGACAAGATTAGATCTGTTGAAAAATACTTAATACAAAAATCTAGAGTCTAGGGATGCCTAGATTTAGGACAGACCACGCCAGGTTGTGAATATTGTCGCTACAGGTCTTAGACTAATCAAACATCTTATATGACTAAACATTGGCTAATACGTTTTCCTTACTATCAGCTTGGCCCCTTCTTTATTATCTGTGTTTCTGCTTGTTGGTGTTATCTGTCTCATTACATTTACAGTTTTTATTAAATCTAAACCACATGCGAGTCTCTCAGGCTGAAAACCCCTTTGCTACTTGTAGAATTAAAATATTGGTCAAACCTTTTTTATTGGCGAGACAAATTCCCGCTCAGTTTTGGGCAATTATTGAGGTGGGAAAGTTTGACCAATTTGGTCCCGTCGACATGTCGACGGGAGCATATTAATCCGAAAAATTCAACTTGGCGGGCCTCAGTCAAGCGTTTTTTTGTCGTTTTCTGCATGTTGCCGACGACATTGTGTCGTCGGGATGGGTTCGTCGCCCGTTCTCCTTTCTTGTAGTGTGGACCAATGTTTATGTATCATCCAGGAGTGATAAACAATGATATTCACAATAATGTGAATAAGCCATATGAGACATCTGCTTGTGGCAATAGCAATTCTGGTTATTCCGAATGTTCGAAATCGATGAAGCTCAAGCTCGATCTTAATTTTCCTCCACAATGATATGTTTATGCTTACTAGCTTAGATAAAAATGTGTTAGGATTAAAGCAGCCTCATGAATGATGATAGAATGTTTTGATGTGCTGATTTTGTTGAAGTATGAGAAATTAGTAAAATGAAGTACTATTATTTATGTTGTTAATTTTTTTCTTTTACATGTAGTAAATTACAAATTGGGTAGCTTTTGTTAGCGTTATGGATTCGATATTAACTAGGACCCTCTTCACTTGTGTGTTCGTGTGGTTGCTTTGGTGAACGAGTAATATTGTTAATGTGGAGCTGTGGTGTCGCCATGTCGGTGATGGATTCAGTCACTATTAAAACAGCCTGACACTTGTGTGTCTTTCTAGGTCATTCGTATGATTGGAATCATGATCTGGTGGTATTTTTTGGCCGGTTTCATCGTAAGAGTTCTAGTAAAAAATATAGCTAGCACATGCAAAGTTAGACCATCATCACATGTATTTTCTCTATTTTGAAATCAACAGTCAAAATCATTTTCCTTGTATTTTTATGTATGTACGCGTAGACCAATAAATATTCTTTTTCATCACAATTGTGTTTACTTCATTTCCTTTATCATTCATTTTATACACATGTCAAGTATAGCAATCAATTTATTTTTTTCATGCAAATTAATTATTGCTTTGGTTACCAAGTGATTTTTTTTTCTCGTAGTAAAAATGTAAATATATAATAACGTGTATATGTTTATCTTATAAGTTACGTACGGAGTATATAACTTTGTTGTCAATAAACATGAAAAAGCCAATTACAATAACAAAGAAGCTAACGATGTTATAACTACAAAAGCATTGTAAAAGATTGATATAATCTTTTTTACTCGGTTTCTTGTAGTAGAATTTCTTTGTATCGGGTTCAATTTAACCTTTAAATTGCAAATTAAGAAAATTAAGTTCTCCATATTGTATTTAGACACGTAACTTATTGGATGTTATGTTACTACGAAAAAGATAAAAGTACACTTTTACTTCTAGAAATGTAACATGTTTGCAAATTAAAGGAGGTTTTACTAAACCTGTTATGGGTCCTAAGTTTAGGTATCAACCTAAAGCGCCTCCTCCTGAACCAAAAAATGTGGATACTACAAAGAAGAAGGCCGCTGATGTGGCTAGTATGAGTGGTACGAAGATTGCTACATCAAACCGGTTTGATGCCCTTCACATGGATGATACTGATGACTTTGGTATTCCTACCAATGAAGTGACTAAAGATGTGAATTCTGGTATTCCAAAGGAAGCTAAAGAGGACAGGTCTTTAGAGACTGGTACTGTATCACAAGAACCGCTTGTGAGTGATTCAATGGTAACAAAAGAGGTTGGTTCTACTCCTATAGTTGAGAAAATTGGGGAGCTTGAAAAGCTACTTATTAATGGGAAAGCTACTCTTATGGATGATGATGGTCATCCTATTAAAAAGGTTGATTATCCGGGGTCTACTTCATCTACTAAGAGGGTTAACCCATTCTAATAAGGTGGGAGAGATTGTTGTTGCAGATAGTGATGACGAGAAGGTTGTGAATACTTTTGATGAGTCCATGAACCTATTTGGTGGTGGTCATGATCATGAAGATGATTATGATGACTATGCGGATCAGGTCTACGATCTTCCAGGGAATTTGGATGCTTTATATGACACGTATGATATCAAGCTCCAAGGTCTTGGTAGAAAGTAATTTTGTTTTCATAGGAGTCTAATACTATCTTCTGAGTAGTGGTTTTTCTTATTTAAAGAATTGGAAGTATCTTGTTATGTAAGCTTTTACACCTATGTAACGAGTTGAGATATGGGATTCACCCATATACTTTGTACTTAAACGTTTTTTGGAGTAATATATTTACCGGGTCTTTTGATCTTTTACCCAAAAAAACGTAACATGTTTGTACTTATAGATGTTTGAGAGTTTTTGAAGGCTTTATTTAATTATTCGTTCGTGACTTTTTATGTTTTATGTAAATTTATATACGTACTTAGTAGTAACTAGTAACTAGTAAGTTTCATGCAATGTAACGGTAACCTGCCTACCTCAGTTTCGGTCGATCCAACAACACCAGACCCTCTGTTGGGCTGGCTCTTAATTGGGCTTGGATGGAACAAACTAATTCCCTTAAAACTTAACATTCTAGCTAGGCATGTTATGAATGAAAGACTTCCTANTGATGACTATGCGGATCAGGTCTACGATCTTCCAGGGAATTTGGATGCTTTATATGACACGTATGATATCAAGCTCCAAGGTCTTGGTAGAAAGTAATTTTGTTTTCATAGGAGTCTAATACTATCTTCTGAGTAGTGGTTTTTCTTATTTAAAGAATTGGAAGTATCTTGTTATGTAAGCTTTTACACCTATGTAACGAGTTGAGATATGGGATTCACCCATATACTTTGTACTTAAACGTTTTTTGGAGTAATATATTTACCGGGTCTTTTGATCTTTTACCCAAAAAAACGTAACATGTTTGTACTTATAGATGTTTGAGAGTTTTTGAAGGCTTTATTTAATTATTCGTTCGTGACTTTTTATGTTTTATGTAAATTTATATACGTACTTAGTAGTAACTAGTAACTAGTAAGTTTCATGCAATGTAACGGTAACCTGCCTACCTCAGTTTCGGTCGATCCAACAACACCAGACCCTCTGTTGGGCTGGCTCTTAATTGGGCTTGGATGGAACAAACTAATTCCCTTAAAACTTAACATTCTAGCTAGGCATGTTATGAATGAAAGACTTCCTACTAGGGCTAACCTGGATAAATGCGCTATTGACATTTGGAAAAAATTTCTCGCTTGATACCCATTTCATTAATGTGGAACCATACAAACAAAGTCCACTTTAGTTTAGGTGAATAATGTGGAAAAAAGTTCTCGCTTGTATACATAGCTTATCATAGGTGTCACAACGAAAGATCTAAGGTCATAATTGCTTAGGATTCAAAAAGGCATCTTAGGTGGAGCATACGGTAGCTATGTAGGGAGCGTGACTGCCAAATTCATGGGCCTCAATGTTGAGCTTTTGTTGTTTGAAAATACATAGGAGGGTCAAATAAGACATAAATGGAAACTTGCAGTGGCTTATCATGTGATAGGCATCACAACGAAATATCTAAGTTCATGGGCATCTTATGTGGAGCTGGAGTAGATGGCAGTTATGTAGGGAGTGTAACTGCCAATCTCATGGGCTCCAAATACCATATATGGGAGCAGGTCCAATTTTTAAGCTACTCTTAGAAATTCAATTTTTTTCTCCAATCAAGCAACATGGCGCCATGGCCATTCCGACCCATATACCATGAGTGATTGAATGGGTTGATTTTGATTGCCTACTCACCTACTGTCAAATACAGAGTAGTATAAAATACAGTAAGAGCAAATAGGTCCGGCTGAGAATAGTCTAATCTTACACTCAGATATGAACTATTAGTGTAACTATAGTATAATACCGTCGTAGCATTTTATATTTTTTTATAAGGGCAAAAAAGTGGCTTGGATCGGTCCAACCCAGGCCAACCCACATGTACTAAAAATGACATGTTTCGACCCCAAACCGTATAATACTTCTAATTGTTCTTATAGTACATTTGGCGTCAGGGACGGCGGCTTAATAGAATGACCAAACAATCCATCTATCTTTGAATGCCACAAATCATGATTTTCTAAATACAAAGTTGCATCTCATTAACAAATGTTCTCGAAACCCTTCTATGACCCAAAATGGTTTTGTACCCACATTAGCAACATCATCAGGAAGTTACATGAGCATGAAGGCATGGCTTCCAAAACACCAGTCTAAGCAGTTAAACATTTACGATTATATGAATATGTAGAGCACAATACTAAATATTAAGATGCTTAATTTGTATATTTATGGTCCAGGATCACCACCTAAATGGGTTACGTAAGGAACTGGGAAGAGAATAAGGACAAAGTACATCAGTTGTTCTCAAAAGTCATCAAAATAACTAAGCTTGCACTAGATTAAATTACAAATTAGATAGATCTGTCAGGTCCATGGAGAAATGGGCACGCTGCTCCTCGCAAGCATCTACGACCAGTAACCCACCTAGCACAAAACTTTGTTTTGGTGGCGCGGAACTGAAAAAAGAAGAAGATAAACCCAACCTTAGAGTTAAAAATGAATAAATAATAAGCACGAAACAGGACCAAAAGGACTAAGGACTGAGGAAAATGCACAATCACACTTAGAAACACAAAAATGAAGCAGATAAACAAGGATCAAAAGAAAATTACACCTAGATGACTCAACTGCAAAATTCAGCATAACATTCTAAAAAGCCCTAACNGAAAAAAGAAGAAGATAAACCCAACCTTAGAGTTAAAAATGAATAAATAATTATTTGTGAACTCATCAACAGTGAATAATAAAAATATAAATAAAAAATGAATAAATAACCAAACAAACAAACAAACATTAAATAAATAAGTAAATAAAAAGACATTGAAAGAAGAAAAGTACTGGTTGTTGTTGCAGATGACCGTGTGGATGTAGTAGTGGTGGTGGTGGTGGATGAGCAGGGTGTCTGGTGAAAGGCAGCGGTGGATGAGCATGTTGGAATGGTGGTGGTGGGGGTGTGATGTGCGTTTAGCAAACATGTTTTAAAATTTATAGAAACAAGAATTACTGGTTAACTAGGAACACATTCGGGCAAGTATACCTTAGTCAATTGTAGTATAGTAGTGGTAAGTCAAGGTCGTCCCAAGAGACTTGGTTACACTCAAGTGTCGTTTGTTTGTTTAAGCAAGTAACAAGTTGGTGGTTATGATTGTCACGGATCAAACCACAAGAAAAGCAATATAAGTACTATCACACAAAGAACATGCATGTTTGGACAAATGATCACATGAAACATAAAGAACCAAACATGAAATATAACATTCAACATCTTAAAAGTAACAAAACAAAACCATATTGTATTCAACCAAACACAAGTCTTCAACCAAAGTAGTAATCATAAGCATCATGAAATATAAAAGTAACAAGGTTTACCCAAAGTATAAATTACAATAGGCAAAGGTAAAGGATTTAGAGCAACCTTCAAGCCTCCAATCAACTACAACTTCTAACCACACTAGAGAATCGCTCCAATACTTCTTGGTGATACGTCCTCCATGACCGGCAGAGGTTTGTGGTCTTTTGGGTGAGATAAGTTGGTGACAATTCGTCCTTAAGGGTGGAGGATAGAAATGCACACTTGTTTTGGTGGAAATTCATCCTTGAGGGTGGAGGCTCGAATTGCACACTTAGAACCAAGCCAAAGTAGTCTTATTTATAGTAGAAATCAAGCCTTAGCCTCCAAGCATAAAACTTGGGCACTAAGTGTCATAAAATGCCAAGTTTAGGAGTTATTATGGAGACATGATCGGACTTGGGGCTTAATGGCACTTAATTATGTATTAAAAATGACTTGGGGAGGTCAGCAAGCATCCAACCGATCGGTTGGATTCCATCCGATCCGGATGGATGAAAAAGTCAGTTCCATCCGAATCGGTTGCGGGCTCCTACCGATCGGATGGATGCGTTTGGCAGAAATTGATAAACATGAAAGTTGTAGATCTTTCTCTTAGCTTTCCGTGCCGCTTGAATCAACTAAATCGGAGTTTGTATGCTCAACTTATGGCCAAAATGGTGAAGATGTGTCGGGAACAACGAGTCTTCCATTATTTCTTCGTTTTAGCTTCTTTTCTTCATTTCTTTTCTCGTTTTCCTTTTTGTACTTTGTTCTTGAGTCTTTGGAGTGACAACTTCATGACTTTTATCTTCTCGAATCTACTCCAAGAGACTTTCATTTGTCGGGACTTCTTCGTACATGCATAAATCTTCGTTTATTGATCATTTTTACGTCTTTTTCTTCATTTTCCTGTATTTGGCTAGCATACACACTTTTCCACGATTAAGTAACAAATATATACAAATGACCAATTTCCATGCGTAAAACAAACAATAACGCGACTAAAAACATGTTAACTTTGAGCGTTATCAGGGTGGTTGATCATGGTGGTTGTTGTTGGGTGGAGATGTCTGCCATTTTTCACTTTTCAGGGTTGTTAGGAACACGTTTCACGTTTACAAAGTGTCGGTCATTAGTTTGTAATAGGTTGCTATATTAGACTTATTATGTTTTACATTTAATCATTTAGTTATGAAAGTCTATGATGTAATTTCATGATATGTAAAAGTCCAAGGGGTGAAATGGTAAAATAGCAGAAGTATCTAGTGCCTCTTGGACTTCCTATAAATATATGTTGTAAGCCCTCATTAGGGCTTGTTGGTTCTCTTAATGCAATATCAATTTCCTTTATATCATTCTTGAGTTCCTTCCACACTCTTCTTCTCTCTTCTAGTTTCTTATTCATTATTGATTCTATGGTTGTTTATGCATAAGATGGTGACCTAACAAGTGGTATCATTCGCCTAGGGATATTAGAGGTTGTTTTTTAGATTAGTTTGGGTTGTTTCTTGATCTCGTTTGGTTCACTTTAGATCTCGTTAAGTTAGTTTTATACTAGTTGGGCTTCGTTCTTGTGTAGTTAAAGGTTATTTTACAGTAGAAAAGCTAAAACTTACGTTTGGTACTCTCTTAAATACGGAAAAAAATTGATCAGAGTCGTTTTTAGGGTTTTGCGAGTAACAGGAATTTAGGGTTTCGCGAGTATCAATTTTTTCTTGGTTTTCTGCGAGTATCGTTTTTGCTTTTGCGAGTATCACTCTTTGGTTTGCGAGTATCGTTTACATTTTGGCGAGTAAGCCTTGAAAATTCCTTATCGCTTGCGAGTAAGGATTTTATCTTGCGAGTATCATCACGAAACTCTGCTCAATTTCTCTCTGATTTGCGAGTAAGGGAGTTCGTTTAGCGAGTATCACAATTTAAGTCTTGCGAGTATCAAAGTTTTTCACTTAGCGAGTATCACGTTATTTTCTGCGAGTAAGAAAGTTAATTTTTTGCGAGTAAGGAACGTTTTCTGCGAGTAAGAAAGTTAATTTTTTTTTGCGAGTAAGATAGGTTATTTTAGCGAGTTTGGAATTTTGCTTCGACACTCACAACTAATCTTCAACAACAACCTACAACTTATCCTTTAAAGATCCATTGAAGCATAATCAATCATCATGTCTCGACCTCCATTCTACTTCTACAATCAACAACAACAACAACAACCACAATATCAACAACAACAACCGTATCCTCAACCGTTTCTGCAATTGTATCAACAATCGTCAATGTACCCTCAACATCAACTCTTAATGCATCAAGTGCAACAGCAACCGTACTTACAACCGAACATGCAAACCATTTTACCACCACCTAAGCAAACCCATTGGTTCGATCAGATGTGTGAAGCTATCACTAGTCAACAATCTCGTCATGAAGTAGGATCTCTTGATATACCACCAATGCTTACACCAGGAAACTATGTTCAGTGGGTGAGCCGTTTCTTGCGTTTTCTTGAATTAAGGAAACCTCATGGTAAGTATATGAGGAAAGTTCTATTTGAAGGCCCATACCAATGGCCAACAAGAACGGTTCTGGGTGATCCCAATGCTACACCACCAAGACCTGAAACAGTAATCCCAGTTCCCGAATCACAACTCACTGAAGAAGAAAGACATCATTATGAAGCTAATGAACTTGCAATGAGCTACATAGTCCAAGGAATTCCCAATCCAATCTTTCGAAGTGTTGATGATCAGAAAACTGCAAAAGATATGTGGGAACATGTTCATCTCTTGATGGAAGGCACTGAGTTGAATCAAGAAGATATGGAATCAAAGCTTTATCTAGAATATGAGAACTTCATGATTGAATCAGGAGAATCACTCGAGTCTTACTATCATCGGTTCACCAACATCATCAATGATTTGGATAGAAACAATGTGAAACTTCCAAGGATTGCTATCAACACAAAGTTTCTAAGTTGTCTTGGTTATGATTGACAAAAGTATGTCACGTTTGTTCGACAAGCGAAGAATCTTCATAATGCTACTTATAGTTTATTGTTTAACTATTTGAAGCATCATGAGAGTGAAGTAAACAAGGATCGTGCTCTTCGTGCAAGTTTGTCACCTTCTCCAACACCAAACTCTTTAGCACTTATGGCTCATTCACTCCACAACAATCACATCAGGGTTTTGCTCAGGATCCGAATTACCTCACTCTCCAACAACCACAATCTTCTCAGCAACTAGTTCCATATGATCCCAATCAGCAAGGCAATCTGAATATGTCTTATGACAACACTGATTCAATGTACTACTCCAAATTTACTAATGATGAAGATGATGAGGACTTCAACAGTCTGAACCAAGGAATTGCTCTCATTGCTAAAGTGTTCAGCAAGTTCTCAACCAAGTCCAACAATCGACTTCGCTCTTCATCAAACACCAGGAATCAAGCTGTTATTCAGGATGGTCGTGTGGAAGTGCAGAATCGTAATACTGGAAGGTTTGGGTCAGGAAGGAATATGGGTAATTATGGAGGAGGTCAAAGGGTTAACGCTGGTTATCGCAACAATGTTGCTGCTACTCAGAAAAGGGTTGAGATTGTGGAACAGGGTAATAATGATGCAGGGAAAACGGTTGTTCGATGCTATAACTGCAATGGGGTTGGTCACGTAGCTACTGCATGTCCTTCGCCACGTACTCAAGGAAGCAAGTACCACAAGGAGGCTCTACTACTGGCACTTCAGGATGAAGTACGTGGGAATGCTAGCAATGACATGAACCACAGTTTTATGGCTACAGCTCAGTCTGATGATGATATGGAGGATTTGGAAGCTAATGCTGTTGTGATGCTGATGGCTAATATGCAGGAACTTAAAGTTAATGATTCAGGCCCAGTGTATGACACTGACGGTCTGTCTCAGGTATTTGAACCTATCACATGCTTAATTCATGATATTGCTTCATCTTCCGAATCTGATTTAAACAAGGAACAATCTGTTCAAAATGAGTCGTCGTTATCTAATCAGGAGGAATATCAAATGGACCCAGCAGTTACATTTGATGATGACGATCAAATTAACGCTGTTGTTATATTTGACGATGTCAATCAAATTAACTCAGAAGTTACATTTGATACTG